>JAKUCV010005301.1:1985-14963 GCA_028386065.3 Turnera subulata
CAAAAGCCAATCAATGGATGTTTATTTGTAATCATGTATACACATTAAGGTTATTCCAATAAATATCGTTTATGAGATAAACGCTTGCACATATTTATAACCCTAGAATATTTATATATTCTTAAATGTCCCTAGTCGATTATTATTATGGATGGGTTGTAATAATAAATTAAGACTAGCGTATGTTGAGAATTATATATGATATGAATTCTACCTACGGGTACAAGTTAGAGGACCTGTGGACTGGACCGACCCACATAAGAACGCTACATGGAACGTTATATGATTGTCATTAGCAGTTCTTATATGTATTGTCCTTAGACCTGTGGTCATCAAGGTTCCCAACATATGAGTCGCATACTTTGATATTACTCTTGGCTATTTCGTAAATGAGTAGACTTAGTGTAATCATTAGGTATATGATAAATGTGTAGTGGGTTTTGTATGATCCAGAGGGGATTCGTCCAACCCATATAACGGGTATATTATTGGTTGGTTTCTTAATAGAGTTGAACTGTAAATGCACGGTCGTGCTCGGATTATGATATGGTGGTATCATTAGTATCTGTTTTACACAGTTAGCTCGAGGATCAAGAAACCGAGAATAAACATATGCGAGATTGACATATTCCATGTCTCGTGTTTAATCTTGATAATGGGATGAAGGGACGATGACATGCTTACGAGGCATATTGAATCAGTACAGATCTTGTCGTTCGGGTAGCAGTGATGTGTTGCTAGATGCCGCTCTTTGCTTATAATTGTAAATGAGTTTACAATTATTATCGGACGTTACAAGTGCCTACAGGGTCACACACTTAGAATCGTTGATTCGAGCAGGTGGTTGAACCGTGGTTGGACCATGGTTCGACCAGGTGTGGTTGGACCATGGTTGGACCAGGGTCGTTTTGGGCTGGTTTGGTTCACTAAATGTCTGATTCATTGAACCATAATTAGTGTCATGTGAGGTGTAATCCCACCAAGAGTTAGTGGAGACAAAATTAGCTAAAAGCTAATCATGTTGGCCAAAGGTGTTGGCCATTTTGTCCCTTGCTTTTGTGAGTGGGATTAGACTAAGCATAATCTGATTATGCCTTGTTTTTCATCACTTTGAGTCTGAAATTTTCAGAGTACTGAGCCTTGAGAGTGTCTTGAGAGTTCTTGTGAGTTTTAGACTATACACACCTTTTTTGAGAAAGAAGAAAATACCACAAACTCTAGCTTCTGAAATCTTCTGCTAGCATATCAGCTCGGGGGTGCTCGGGTTGGTATTCATGTGACGATTTCAACTAGTTATCACGGTTCGTGTGGATACCGTAGAGGGGCGGGATTGCTGTCCGGCTCTAGCTGATTCGTCCCTACAGTTGGGTGAAAGACCTCAACCGATTCAGGTACGTAAAAATTGTTATTCGGTTTAGCTACCCTTCACTTGGATCCTCCATGTGTATCCGGGTTTTCCGCTGCGTATGTTATTGCATTTGATTGTCAATTTGCATGCCCGGATACTTACAATAGACTACAAGGAAACTTTCTCCCCAGTTGCAAAATTGAACACGGTGAGAGTACTTGTGTCACTTGCAGCAAATATGGATTGGCCACTACTCCAATTTGATATAAAGAATGCCTTCCTGCATGGAGATCTTGATGAAGAAGTGTACATGGATATTCCACCAGGATTTACTGCTTCCCATACAGGAATGGTATGCAAGCTACAAAGAGCATTATACGGCTTGAAACAATCACTAAGAGCGTGGTTTGGCCGTTTTAGTTTGGTATGAAAAAGCATGGCTTCAAACAAAGCAATGCTGATCATACATTGTTCCTAAAGCATAGGGAAGGTATGGTGACTGCCTTGATAATTTATGTTGATGACATGATAATTACACGAAATAATGAATTGGAGATCCAAAACTTGCAAAAGTATTTGGCAGCTGAATTTGAGATGAAGAATCTTGGAGGACTCGCATATTTTCTTGGAATTGAAGTGGCACGCTCTAACCAAGGAATATTTCTATCACAAAGGAAATAAGTTCGTGACTTATTGGCTGAAACAGGGATGCATGATTCAAGGCCAGCTGACACTCCAATTGTCCAAAATCATAGACTAGGAGAGTATCCAGACCAAACTCCAGCAAACAAAGAGAGGTATCAACGGCTTGTTGGAAAGCTAATTTACTTGTCTCATACAAGACCTGATATCGCATATGTTGTAAGTCTAGTAAGTCAATTCATGCATAATCCAAGTGAAGATCATATGAATGCAGTAATGTGTATCCTATGATACTTGAAATTTGCCCCAGGAAAAGGACTCATGTTTAGGAAATTTGGTCACTTGAATGTAGAGGGTTACACAGACGCAGATTGGGCTGGAAGTATTACTGATAGAAAATCAACATCCAGATATTTCACATTTGTTGGGGGAAATTTAGTCACTTGGAGAAGCAAGAAACAAAAGGTAGTGGCTTTATCAAGTGTAGAGGAAAAGTTTCGAGGCAAGGCAAAAGGACTTTGTGAGATGCTTTAGCTGAAAGAGTTATTGGCAGAGATTGGACAATCACCTAATAAAGAGATGAACTTGTTTTGTAATGATAAATCAGCAATAGCCATCGCTCAGAATCCAGTTCAGCATGATCAAACAAAACATGTTGAAGTGGACCGCCACTTTATCAAGGAGAAACTTGAAGCGAAAGTAATATGTTTACCATTGGTGAAGTCGGAAGAACAATTGGCAAACATACTCACTAAAGCAATTACAAGCAAGGTTTTTTGTGATTCTCTTGACAAGTTGGGCATTAGAGACATCCATGCACGAACTTGAGGGGGAGTGTTGACGAGAGCGAATTAAGGATGATTGAGAGATAATTTAGGGAGATAATTCAGGGATTAGCAATAAAGAGGCATATATTCTAGGATTTTATTTCAGTTTTTATTATCACTAATTGTAATAGTTGACCCTGCTTTTATTGTTATTTAATTCTAGGTAGCAGAATTCATGTCTATAATGTAAAGCAGTAGCATCAATGAAAATATGGAAAAAAAAGTGTAATTCTATTCACTCAAAATGACATGTTGGTGTCTTCATGTACTCCTCTCCAAGCTTTTTCCATCTTGTCTTCTTACAATTCTTAACTAACCCTAGCTTGAACAAAGTGCAACATCTGATTCTTGATCTTCTTCAATCGAGCCCATGTGATTGGTCCCTGAGGAAAGCTAATGGCGCCATCTCCATCATTAGCTCCACTTGGAGCTTGCTTGCTTGCATCATTCCCTCCCTCCTCAAAAGGATTCGCCCTCGATTCTAAACCTGCATTGTCAAAGGGAGAAAGACCAGCAACATTGAAAGTAGCACTCACAACATACTCACCAGGCAAATTTATCTTATAAGCATTGTCATTGATGCGCTCCAACACTTGAAAAAGACCATCTCTTCTTGGATCCAATTAAGATATTCTTTGATGAGGAAACCTCTCCATTCTAAAGTGCACCCAAACCCAATCTTTAGGTCCAAACCTAACAAGCTTGCGCCCACGATTAGCTCTTTGCGCCACTTTAGTGTTCTTCTCCTCAATGTACTTGCGAGCCTTCTCATGAATAGTCTTAACCAACTTGGCTCTTTGATGCCCATCTACATTAACAATCTCATTCAAAGGTAAAGGCAACAAATCCAAAAGGGTTAGTAGATTAAAACCATACACAATCTCAAGTAGAGAATAACCCGTAGAAGAATGAATTCTCCTATTATAAGCAAACTCAATCAATGGCAAACAATCTTCCCAAGTTTTCAAATTCTTGCCCACAATAGCACGCAATAAAGATCCTAAAGTTCTATTAACCACTTCAATTTGACCATCAGTTTGAGGATGACAAGCAGTAAAAAATAACAACTTCGGCCCTAACTTACTCCATAATACTCGCCAAAAGTGACTAAAGAACTTAGTATCCCTATCAGAAACAATTGTCCTAGGAATGCCGAAGAACAAATCAGCAACATGTGAAGCATCATCAGTTTTATGACAGGCAATAAAATGAGCCATTTTATTAAACCTATCAACAACAACAAAGATGCTATCACGACATTTGCTTGTCTTAGGCAATCCAATCACAAAATCCATAGATAAATCAATCCAAGGAACATTAGGAATAGGTAAAGGAGTGTATAACCCATGTGGTTGCACCCTAGATTTGGCATGTCGACATGTGACACACCCATTACAAACCTGCTCAACATTCTGCTTCATATTGGGCCAATAAAAGTGTTCCTGTAGAATGTCAAGGGTTTTAACAATGCTAAAGTGACCCATCAAGCCACCATCATGAGATTCCCTAACCAAAAGCTCTCGCATAGAACAAACAGGAATATAAAGTTTATTCTCACAAAATAAATAACTATTGTCTCTATAAAACTTTTGGAAACCATATTGTTCACATGCATTATACACATTAGCAAAGTCGCGATCAGATTTTATACAAGTCCTTTATATACTCAAATCCAATTAATTTAAAACTAAGAGAAGAGAATAGAGCATGCCTGTTAGATAATGCATCAGCAATCACATTACCCTTACCTTGCTTATAGCACACAACATAAGGGAATGTCTCAATGAATTCCAGCCACTTGGCATGCCTCTTATGCAGCTTAGCTTGCTCCTTTAAATACTTTAAGCTTCCATGATCAGTCTGGATTACGAATTCCTTAGGCCACAAGTAATGCTGCCAGGTTTGTAGTGCTCTCACCAATGCATAAATATCTTTGTCATAGGTAGAGTAATTGAGTTGAGCTCCCTTCAGCTTCTCACTAAAGTAAGCAATAGGTTTCTTTTCCTACAAAAGAACAGCACCTATGCATATACTAGAGGCATCACACTCATTCTCAAAAGTAGAATCAAAGTTAGGCAATCTAAGAATAGGAGCAAAACATAATTTCTCTTTCAAAGTCTCAAAAGCCTATGCCTGTGCATCACCCCACTTAAATCCAACTTCCTTTTTGACAATATCATTCAATGGTCCAGCAATGGTGCCAAAATCTTTTACAAACCTTCTATAAAAACTAACAAGTCATTGAAAAGATCTTACCTCAGAGAAAGTAGTAGGCGTGGGCCATTCCTTAATGGCTTTCACCTTCTCTTGATCAACTTCTATCCTATTAGTACTAATTGTATAACCAAGAAAGACAACGTAATCCATGCAGAATGTACACTTCTCTAGCTTAGCAAATAACTTTTCTGCCCTAAGTGCATCAAATACTAGCTTAAGATGTTCCGCATGCTCATCAACATTCTTGCTATAGATCAGAATATCATCAAAATACACAACAACAAACTTTCCAATAAAATGGCGTAACACATGATTCATTAAACGTATAAAAGTACTAGGGGCATTAGTCAAACCAAAAGGCATTACCAACCATTCATACAACCCATACTTTGTCTTAATTGTAGTCTTCCATTCATCCCCACTTTTCATGCGAATTTGATGATATCCACTCATGAGATCAATCTTAATAAATATGCATGTACCATGTAATACATCAAGCATATCATCTAAAACAGGAATAGGATGGTGATACTTTACCGTTATTTTATTAACGACACGGAAATCAACACATATGCACCTTGCCCCCACCTTTCGCACTAGAATCACAGGTACATCACAAGGAGAGAGGCTCTCACGAATCAGCCCCTTAGATAACAAGTCCTCGACTTGTGTTTGGATCTCCTTTGTCTCCTCCGAATTGGCTCTATATGCTGGCCAGTTTGGAATTTGAGCACCAGGAATGAAATTAATTTGATGCTCAATACCACTCAATGGCTGCAACTCCCTAGGTAGTTCCTCCGCAAAGACATCCATATAATCCTGCAAAAGAGAAACAACACAACTAGGCAAATTTGAATTAAGGCCAGCTTGATTAAAATAAGCACCCTTGAATAAGAGCACTAACACTCCTCTCTTTTCTTCACAAGCTACTCTCAACTCTTTCATAGATGCATAGAAATTTCGTTTCTTTCTTCCCTTTTTTTTTCTCTCTTTAGTGTCGACAACACCCTCCCCTTTTTCTCTCTTTTTTTCTTTCTTTTCCTCCCCTTTTGCATGACTCTCAGTCATCTTCTCTTCCTCACCATTGGTAGTGGCGACATCCTTCTCCTTTTTCCACTCCCCCATCCCTTTCTTTAGAAACATTTGATCCTCATACACTTCCTTTGGAGGCAATAGTGCAAGTGATACTCTCCTTTCTCAAATGATAAAAGAATACATGTTCTTAAACCCATCATGCATTACTCGTCTATCATACTGCCACGATCTTCCAAGCAAGATATGACTTGCCTGCATCGAAAAAACATCACACAAAACAGTATCAATGTATCGACCAATGGAGAAAGAAAGATAAACCTGCTTATTCACTCGAATTTCTCCCATATCACTAAGCCATTGTAGCTTATATGGTCGTGGATACGTTTGCCATTCTAATCCCATCTTCTCCACAAGCATAGTGCTTACAACGTTAGTGCAGCTTCTGCCATCAAGATCACACTACAAGCTTTATCATTCACAAGGCATCTTGTATAGAAAATATTCTCTCTTTGCTCAATCCCCTCTTCCTTGACTTGAGCACTAAGAACACGCCTTGTAATATTCAATCTCCTTAGAATCTCCTCAAGATCAGCCACACACTCTAGAGTATCCTCCAATTCTGGCAAATCAAGTAGAGTAAGATCTACTTCTTCCTCCTCATCATCAGAAAAGAACTCGCCACCTTGAGCAACTATCACCCTCTTGTTTGGACATTGAGATGCAATATGTCCAAGCCCCAAGCACTTGAAGCACTTGATTTTTCTTGTAGGGGTAGCAGTATTCGGCTTGTAGGAAGTAGAATAACTTGCTTTGGATGTAGTAGAGGGTGTCTTGAAATCGACAAACCTAGCCTTCTCCTCTCTTGGCTTCTCTTGTTGCCTCCCATCCCTCACTGTCCACCTTGAATTCCAATTGGATGAATAAGAAGCAGAATAAGAACTCCTCGATGCTTGTTGCTTCAATTGCTTCTCTATTTTGAAGGCAATCCCAAACATCTCCTCCATGTCTTAGCAATTTTGCAAATCAACAAGATTAGCAACTTCCTTGTTCATTCCAGCAAGAAATCTCCCCATGGTGGTCTCTCTATCCTCATCAATGTTTGCTTGGATCATGAGCTTCTCCATCTCCTTGTAATACTCTTCAGTGCTCCTAGATACTTGGCGCAATGCTTGGAGTCTCTGATGCGACACCCTATACTATGATCGGAGAACAATTCTCTTCTTTAAGATCCACTTCAATTCCTACCACCTATCAACAGGATCCTTCCCATGGCGCAACCTATCACCTTCAAATCTGTCCCACCAAACCAAAGCATAATCAGTAAACTTAACCACAACTAATTTTACTTTCTTTTCCTCAGAATAATTATAGCAAGCAAAGATCAGCTCCACTCTTTTCTCCATTCGAGATAAACTTCAAGATCTTTCTTTTCTTAGAAAGAAGAAATCTTAAGCTTGATGCTCCTAAGATCATTATCTCCACATTCTCTTCGGTCATCTCTCTCACGCCTCCCATATCTACCATGCCCTCGATCATCTTCCTCATCCTTATCATAAAATTGACCTTTTCTTGGCGGTGGTAGGTTTACTCCTCCTCCTCTCCTAAGAGGTGGAAGGAGTTGACGCACTCTGGCAACAGCAGCAGTAGGGCGATTAACTTCCTCAACATCTTCAGCAACTTCTTGGTTCTCCTCTCTAGCTTGTTGATAGCGTGGAGGTGGTTGATTAGTAGCTGGGGCTTCCTCTCTTGGCGCCACTCTTGCAGTAGACAACTCTTGGAGGGATTGATCTTGTCTATCCATTCTTGTACTCAACAGTTGTGTGTCTATGTTGTCATTCAACTCTGCAAAACGAGCATTCATTTGTCGAAAGAACTTCTCCATTGATGCCATAGATGCAGGTCTCTCATCATCAGTATTACTTCCTCCAGATCCAACCATGTTGTAATACCTGCAAGAAACTTATTAGTAATAAAAGCTCCTCACATGTATCTCTCGTGTTTGTCTCTCGTGGCAATGGATGTAACAGTCGCCTTTTACCTATCCTGAAATCTCACTTTGTTTATTCTTTGGGATCAGTCAATCTTATCAAATAATAAACAAACCTGCAACACTTCAAGAAAGAGTCAAAGATTTCCTATGAAGAAAATAAAAAATTCAACTCTAGAGGCAAAATTAACTCCTGAAAGAAAAGAAAGTCACACACAAAGAAGAAGAAAATTGTATGTGATGATTCTTGTAGAACAATAAGAAACAAAGAATGCTCAATTACAAAAGAAGCAAAGAAAACACAACAAATAAGCAGAATTAAAGAAAGTTACCCAACTAGATACCTTAACAACCTGCGGAAAATATCCCAATCAAGCAACAATTTCTGCAAGGATTAATGACACGTTTCATCCCTGTGTTAGCTCTCTATTCTTGAAGTCAGCCCTGTGTTGCGTTTTGTTACTTTTTATCCCTGTGTGTGTCCATTTTTTCATCTTTTGGTCTACATGCTCGGAATCCGGCTGCTATTGCTGGCATGGCAACTTTTTCAGTGCCACATCAACAAAGATGGAACCCACCTGTCAGTTCAACCCACTCGACCCAACCCGACTTGGCCTGACCCAATTTGCAACCTGACCCATAACCAAAAAAACCCATTCCTAAAAAATACCCCTCCATTTAAAATTCCCAAATAAAAACCACAATCCTTAACAATTATCCCTTTCTTTTCTTCTTCGTTCTTCTATTTTTTTTGAACTTCTTCATCGTTCTTCATGTACTGCGCCTCTCTTCTCATCTCTTCAAAACCCAATTTATTTTTGAACTTCTTCATCGTTCTTCAAGTTCGACATCTCTGTGAGGGCCAATAACCCCACGGCGGCGGGAGCTTCGTGGTTGTGTTTTATGGGGAGGTCCGGTTCGGGTCGGGTTCGCTACAGGTGTTGTACCAGGGGCCGAAGAATGTGACGGTGCTGTCGACGGTGTTGAAGGGGAAGGGGATTGAGTTGACCATGGGGTTGCAAAGGGCTTGGCTACGGGGAGGTCCGATTGGTTTTCTTCTCGTTGATGGCGAGCATGATGGTTGCGATGGAGGACGAGGAGAAGGCAGAGGATGGGGCGGTTAGCGATGGTGGTGGTTAGTTTCTGGTGGATGAATTGGGGATCGAGTTTAGTAGTTCATTGATTTTGATGATCGATGGATTTTTTTTCTCAATTGTATTTTTGTTTGGCTTTGTTAATAATCCTGCTATTGATCCTGATGTAATCTGAAAATAGGGGGTGTGTATTTTATTGATTGTTCTTGGGGTGTGTATTTTATTGATTGTTCTTGGGGTATACAGAGAAAACGGGGCGTGAACAATGCCCGAGCTTAGCTATTCTTAGATTACACTGTATCGAATAAGACGAGCCTTAGGGGGCATTCATAGAGCGGATGCCTTGCAGATGGGCTTCTCGGACAAATTGGGCTTGACGGGTTTGGACTCGGTCTTCGGGCCTGGGCTCTCCTGGTAGTGGGCCCACCATTAATAAATATATTAGTAGCCCCCCAAATGGCCGAGCTTGCTTATAAGCACGGGCATTTGGACCCTGGTGACATTGGTATAAATACAATACACTTTTGGAAATACTACCTCGTTAAAAACCTTATCAGGAAAAACCTAGTAGGATAAAAACCTGATGAAGGAAAAAAGAGTGCAGTGTGTATTCCATTTTATGAGTATCAGAGTTTGTTGAGATCCTGAGTTCGCAGTTATCTGATCCTTCAGAGCCCCAATCGGGAAAAGCGATTGTTCCTCGGTAGCCCACTGTTGGAGGATGGTGATGCTCTTTATTTCCTAAGGTCCTTCTAAACAGAGAGGATCCTGCTTTTGATGATGTCTCCTTATTGGACAAGTTATTCTGGCTAATTTGAACATCTATTATTCTTATTGAACCTGTGCACCTTTTTGTGTGTTCGACCTTTGGTGATCCTAGGCACCTGTAATTTTTATTGAACTTGGTACAATTGTCGCTTGCTCCATAGCTGACTCAAGGACCTTAATCCTTTCTTAGGTTTTTGGTGAACCTATATTTTTTGGAACCTCGTTCGGTCTTCCATGTATTCTGGTTGTCGAACCTCGCTCGTCATTTGATTAATTAGGGTACTTACCATCATTGTTGAACCTGGGGTTCCTATGTCCTTTACAGGTTCTTTCGCTAACTATAAGACCTCTACCATGGGCTTGTCGTTTGAGGACCTGGCTCCTCAAGTCCTTTTTGTTGTCATAGCGAACCTAACACCTGTGGCGCCTTGTCGCTTGTGAGTTTGGCTCATCTTCCCTTTCATATGCCTGTTTGAGGGCCTCCAGCTTCTATTTGTACGCCTATGACTTTGGTGTGTTCTGCCCTGTTCAAATGATATTGAAAATTTAAGAGCCCTTAGACCTTGCGGTTCCTGTTATGGTTTTTCCAACTCTAGCATCTAGACTTTGTTCTTAGGCTCACGTCCTTCGGGAGGTTCCAGCTCCCAGTCCACTTGGAGTTGTCCATTCCTAAGCTCCACATGACATCTTTCCAGGACATCGGTGGGGTTTTCGACTGTAACTATTGTTTTCTTTTATGAATCTTCTAGTCCTTTTTGTCCTTCGTGTCATCCTTCTTGCCGAAGCTTCGCCATTGTGTTTTGTTCCTTTTTCGCGCTTCTTTATCTTTTCTTTGTGCTGTATTGTTAACTTTATTTTCCTGCATTTGAGGTTGCCTCTTCGAGGGTGAAGAACATTGTTCTTTTTCAGCTTCTCCCATCTTTTGCGGGTTTATTTGTGTTGAAGAGTTCCTGCTTCTTTGGATGTCTCCTTTCCTTAAGTAGGTCCTTTTGGAGACCTCGTGGTTCCTAGCTCCAGCTCCCTGTATTGCTCTTACAGGTTCAGCTTTCCGTTCCTTGATGTAGTTGAGCTTCTGATTCTTGTATTGGGCCGGTTTGTAGCATTTGTAGGTTCCAATGACTCTTTCCTCTTTCGCTGCAGTTTGGCGAGCTTTTGTGATTAGATCCGTTATTTGGACGTCGAGGCCTCATATTTTGCACATTGCAATTGGGCGTGCTCCTCGCACTACCGGTTCTATTGAAGTACCTGTGACTCTTGTTAGGCCTGCTGAAACACCTGTGTCCCAATTTGCAATAAAATACTTAAACACAGGAAAATTACCAAAATACCCCTAAAACCCGGGACACGAAAACCAATATAAACAATATGCAAAATTCTTAATAAAATGAGATGTCATAAAGAATAAAATCAAACCGGCTTAACAAGCCATGCGTCAACCCGGCCTACTGCCGATACATTATCAAAAATCAAATCCCGGCAACCAGTCGATAAAATAGACAAAATCAGAATGACATCTCATCAAAATCCAGTGCAGCGGAAGATAAAGATAAAAATAAACAAAAAATCAAAATGAGATGCAAGTCGGCTCTATGGATCCAACCGGGAGAAGAAGCACAGCTACCTGCTGAGATAACCACGTCCGTACTCTGGAAGGATGGAAAGTGGCTGCACGCTAACTAATGTCTGAAAAACAACGTTGGCGATTATGTGAGTCGCCTACTCAGTGAGCAATATAAATCTAATTATGAAGGTGTGCAGAACAAGTTCGAAGGGAAAGGAAGAGCAACAAGACAAGTAAGCAACATACGACAACCAGTACTAACATGCCAAGACATTCAAGCAAATAGTTCATTATTCTCCATCTATTGTGCGTTAAGTTTTCTTATTATAATTTATTATTCAGGGCCCCCTACTGTGTGCGTTGAGCTCGGTCCCGTCTCATGAGACAACCAGGCATAAGCCCAAATAAAACCAGGCACGAAGCCCAAATATATCCATAGAGAGAGAGAGAGAGAGAGAGAGAAAGAGGGAGGTAGAAAGGGGGAGGTAGAAGGAGGGAGGTAGAACCGGTCATTACAGACCCATATGCAAATCCGCATAACACTTGCTATCCCGCAAGCAAACCCGAGGGGTATCACTTCCCGCTCGAACCAACCGGTCATCAACACACAGTAGCCTATCTTCTACTGTACATTATCTTATTCACAAATTATGAGTTCAGGTGTGCCAAGAGATTGTGATTTACAGGGTTGTGTGATAAATCAACTCAATCAAATAACCAGGTCTCCAACCCACAATACATCACACAAAACACCCAGAATCACACCACATGTTATAATCCATAACAATCCAGATATCCAGCTCATAAGAAGAAGGTACACTTAGGCACACAATACGGATCACAGCATGTTAGCAAACAGGCATGCAACTCAAACAAACCAATCCAACATGCTCATGCATACAAACATAAAAAGACGTATAAAGTCACCTCAACGACGATTGTCCTGTGGAGCTTTTCCCAAAACAGATCCTCCAGCTCCCGAGGTGTTACCCGTGCCTGAATACCGGCACATATATACATCACAAAAACAGTCTTAAAACAACACCAAAACTATGCATGAATGCCGATGTTATGCTCAACTGAGTAAAACCCGACCCTAACTACCCGACTATGTCATTTTCGGATCTGAGTCCAACAAGGTGTCCACCCACCTAAACTCCAAACGTTGGGTCCTAATGTTCACCGGCTTAAGCCCATCTAAGTCCAAAGAAGGTCCTCGGCCCTAAAGCCCACATCCTTAAGTCCGATTAGTCCAAATACGACATTAGCCTTAAACCCATATCTTACGAGTCCATTAAAAAACTTTTATCATATAAGGTCAGAATGTCAGGCCTGGGCCCGGCTTTTCCTAAATATCGTTCTAAGGTCATTCCCGAGCCCAAGTCCATCCCGGCCTAGGGTTCTACCCGTGTCGGTAATTACCGGCCTCATACTACTCACACTCTCGGTTTCCACTAAACACAATTAATTACATAACCCAATTCTGAATTATTAGTACA
>JAKUCV010005302.1:4976-46540 GCA_028386065.3 Turnera subulata
AAAAACTTGAAAAACAGAACATCGATGTTTGCTTTCAGAACATCGATGTTTTGGACTAAAAACACATCTTTATGTTTGAAATCATGCTAATGAATTGTATGATTGAAATGTGTTTTGTTTGAGCCAATGCCTAAGAGAAGTTGAGTGTTTTACCTTGTACAAATGGGTCCTAACTTCTCTTGCTCTTCATTGCACTTCAACTCTTGATCATATCTTCACTTGAATTCTTGATCACTTTGGTTGAGTACTTGTTTGCTTGATTTCTTTTTGCTTCATCTTGGTTATGATCTTGGTTTGTCATTTATCAAAACCTGTAATGAATGAACCATGAAGACATAGGTTCTAACAGGAGGTCTCACCCGTGTTCGCGACAGCGGCGACGCGAGTAGACTCCATTACCTACAGCAGCGGCGGCGGCGTCGCGCTCCGGCCGCGACGAGAGGGACGGCAGTGGGGTCTAGTGTGTGACGAAGGGGAGAAGGACCGGAGAAGAAGAGGAGAGTGAGGGAAAAAGAGAGAGAAGACGAGAAAGAGAAAGAAGAGAGGAAGGAGGGAGAGAGAAAACGAAGGAGGAGGAAGAGAAGGGGAGTAGGCGGCGGCGGCTAATAGAAGAAGAAGAAAAAAAAGAAAAGTGAAGAAAAGAAAAGAGGAGGAAGGCCTTTTTAGGGCTTGACCCGCCAGCCCGAACGACGCGTCGTTCGGCTGGGCGCGGTCAACCCGCCCGTTGACTCGCTTTCTTTTTTTTTTTTTTTGAACAGTTCCAAAACGACGTAGTTTCAGGGGAAACTACTTCAAGACTTAATCCTCAACCCCGAAACCCGATTAAACTCCAACGAAAGCCGAACCCGTCATACCATCAACTTAATTCCCTTATAACCAAGGTAAAATAATTTATTTCCTTGTCCAAAAATCCAGAAATTCCTCAAGGGTAAAATTGGAATAAAAATTTCGAAAATTCTGAGGAAATCAAATTATGAAAATTCGGGGCGTTACAGATAAAGGAAAAGGGAAGGGTAGCGTCGGCCGGCTGGAAGGAAAAGAGAAAAGTGAGAAGGGAGAGATAAAGAGCGGTTGCGGCGGGAGAGAAGAGAAAGAAGAGGGGAGAAAGAAAAGGAGAAAAGAAAAAAGAAAGAGGGGGAAGGCGGCTAGGGTTTGGCTGGCCTGGGTGAACGACTTGTCGTTCACTTAGGCACTATCAACCCTGGTTGCTCAGTCTACCCCTTTTTTTTTTCCAAACTCAAAACGACGTAGTCCAAAACTCGTTTTATCTCCAACGAAAGCCGAACCCGCCATACTAACGACTTAACACCGATATAATCAAGGTTAAATAATTTATTTTCCTTGTCCAAAAATTCGAAAATTCCTCAAGGGTAAAATTGGAATAAAATTCCCAAAAATTCCATAAATTAAACTATGAAAATCCGGGGCGTTGCACGCAAACTGATGGTCAAAGTGAGCGGGTGATACAAATTTTGGAGGATATGTTACGGGCATGTGTACTGAACTACAGGGACATTTGGAGCAAGTATCTTTCGTTGGTGGAATTCGCTTACAACAACAGTTACCAATCAAGCATTGGCATGGCACCATAGGAAGCTTTATATGGGCGAAGATGTCGCACACCAGTTTGTTGGGATGAAGTAGGAGTAAGGAAATTGCTCGGTCCAGAAATTGTTGAACTTACTACCAAAAAGGTGAAGATTGCCCGTGAAAATTTAGTTGCTGCTCAAAATAGACAGAAATCTTTTGTGGACAATAGGAGACGAGACTTAGAATTTTTAGTTGGAGATATGGTGTTCTTGAAAGCTTCCCCTACAAAAAGAGTTATGCGGTTTGGAAAGAAAGGCAGACTAGGACATCGCTATGTTGGCCCGTTTGAAGTACTTGAAAGAATTGGCCGGGTGGCATATCGACTTGCACTACCACCAAATTTTTCTGGAATCCATCCGGTATTTCATGTGTCCATGCTGCGAAAATACATACATGATCCCATTACACATACTTACTCTGCATGATGTCCAGTTGGGAGAAGAACTAACCTATGAAGCGCAACCTATTGAGATCATCGATAGACAAGTGCGCAGATTGTGGAATAAGGACGTAGTGTTTGTTAAAGTTATTTGGGAAGATGCTTCAGGGAAAGAGGCTACATGGGAATCGGAGCATTTATTTTCAGGTAAATTCGAGGACGAATTTATATAAAGGGGGAGATGATGTGATAACCCTTATAATTGTGGTACAATGCGTTTACTTGATGTGGAAGGGTGCTGGGATGAGAGCTGGCCTCAGTTGGCTAGCCATTGGCACGATTGGATTAATTAGGTCTTAAACCCCGATCAATTTGTGTTAAGTGCTTAGGAGAACTAAGTGAAGGCTAAGTGAGGGTTAAGTTGGGGGTGTGCTGGCTTAGGTTTATTGGTGCATGCTGAGCAGGAGGTGGAGAGGTGCTTGGGCATGGTGGCAGAATTTGGGGCTAAGGGGTTGCAAGTGGCTGCTGACTAAGCTGCTAGCTTGGGCCTTAAATGGTCAAGCAAGAACCTCAACCCCCTCTTCTGCCCAACTTCGTGAGAAAACACTAAGGAATAAAGACTTAGACATTCTCAAGGTTCTCCAAGGCATCTTACTCAAAAAGGAAGGAGGTAAGTGCACTGGTTTGGAATTCTTAACGGTTTTGGTGCAAATTGGCTAGCTAGGTGTGCTGTGGGCATGGATAGTGCACCAACTAGGCTTTATGGGAGACGTAGGGTTGTGATACTAAGTGGTTGGACTACGAGAAGGTTTTTGATTGTGTGGGGGCGTTAGTCAACTATGTTGGTGCATAATTGGCCCTGTGGGGAGCGAATTGGTGCACTAAATGTGCATTTGGCCCCACAAGTAACCAATTGACCCTGTAGGCGCACCAATGGTTCCACAAGTGAACAAATAGTGAGCCAATGGGCACACTTGAAATGCCCGAGTCCCAATTTATTAATATGAGTTACAAATAAATTATAGATTGACCAAATTGCCCTTATCATTCCCGGGACACCCGTATCCCAAACTATTCATTAAAGAATATACATCATGTGAAGTGACCAAAATGCCCTTCTACCCGGGATACGACACAAATAAAATAATCATCATTTAATTACGCAATATATCATACAACATGTAATACAATTCGAGTATGCAGCGGAAGACAAACACATAAACAAATATGAATGTAATGCACCCTATGGATCCAACCTGAGGAGAGGAAAGCACCGCCACCTGCTGATATGCACTTCCGATCATCGATCAGCTAACCTGTGTAAAACTGTGAGGGGGTGAGACCAACCACTGTCTCACCGCAGACAAATAAACCAATAATATACAAAACAAATCAACTACAAGTACACCGGCATCAAATAACAACAACCCCAATACACAGAGCAAGACATCATCAGACTACAAACCATCACTTATCATTACTTATATTATTATCTTGTTATTAAGTTAAAATATTTATATTAGGGCCCTCTACTGTGTGCGTCGAGCTCGGTCCCGTCTCATGAGACAACCAGGCACGAAGCCCAAATAAACCAGGCACGAAGCCCAAACATATCAAGAGAGAGAGAGAGACAGAGAGAAAGAGGGAGGTAGAAAGGGGGAGATAGAAAGAGGGAGGTAGAACCGGCCATCACAGGCCCACATGCAAACCCGCATGCCATCCCGAGGGGTATTACTTCCCGCTCGAACCAACCGGTCAACAGCCCCACAGTAGACTTTATTACAATTCGTTATTCTCATTTATTCTTTAAGAGTTGTACCATACGTTATGATTCAACAATGTTGTGTGGAATTTAATATTTTACTTTCAAGTCCGGGCCTCCAGCCCACAGTCCACCACACAAACACAAATCCATAAATCATGTTATTTAGCATAACAGACAAACATGCTCAACTGGCATATCATATTACACCGGCACACAATTCACTTAATCAGGCATACCGCATCAAAGATATCATCAATATATACACTTTGCAATTAACAACATCAGCACATCAGGCAAGCATGCATACAGCATTCAAGACCAACAATTAATACCACTTTATATACCAAAACAATTAACCGAGCATTGTAGGCAGTAATGCATACAAAGGTTTATAAGTCCTCACCTGGGCCATATTAATTGTCTCGGAACCTGAAGCCTAGTTCCGCCTCAACAACCTCATGTCCACAACCTCCTATGAACATATATACCATGTAAGATATTTATTCACGGAAATCAAATCAATTACATACCAATGTTATCGTCTTAAGCTTTAGTCGTACATTAGGCCCGTTACTGAGAAACACAGGTCTAAACCCAAAATTCAAATCCAATTTTATACCTGGGCCTAAGGCCCACATCATAAGAACCCTTTGGGCCTAAAGCCCATCTTAAAATAATGTCCATTTATTGGGCCTAAAGCACATTCCCCAAAACCATTGGGCCTAAAACCCATTTAAATTAATTACATTTTGTTGGGCCTAAAGCCCATCTCAATTACAAGCCATTGGGCCTAAAGCCCGCTTCATTAGTCATTGGGCCTAAAAGCCCATATAGAATTAATATGACATTAATTGGGTCTAAACCCGGCCCATCACAATATTACTTATATCGAACTCCTGAGCCCAAACATTTTTCGGCCTAAAGATACTATGTACGTCGGTACGATTCCGGCTACGTGCCTCTCAACTCGCAACTCCCCGGATTCCACTAAAGTTCATTATTACAAATTGCACATATTAAATCCATTTATACAACAAGATAGTACAAGAACCGAATTTCGCATCAAAGCCCGAGAATTACCACGTACTGCCGAAACACCTTGTCTTGCCGGAACAGCAACCCGAGCCTCGCCGGAATATTCCCGAGCTCACCGGATTCCGGTCAACCTTGCCGGAAAATGACCAATACTGCCAAAAACCCGAGCATCCAACAGCCAGCATTTAGACCAACGACCAATTCACAGAGATCATCTAATCGAAAGAGAAAAGAAATTGAATGGTCGAATCCTTACCCGAAATAAAACTCGTTCAAACCCATATCTACCCAGATCTGTTCACAGCCAAACCCGAACCTCGCTGTCGAACTACACCACCGGCAAACCAATCCCCGGCCGAACACCATCATCGAACCATCAGCTCACACCCGCTCAAAGCCCGGCCAAGCACCTCCCCTGCTCACAACAACGAACCCAACAACCACCAGCAACCTCGTCCACCTCCAACACCCACATCAACCCCCGAGTCTAAGCACCGTCACATCCACCACGACCAAACCCGGCCCCCATTCACTGCCACTACCCGTCATCAACAACACACGAAGGAGAGGAAAGAAGAAAAAGAACAGAAGAGCAAAGGGGATACTGACCACGGAGGCGACGACCCGAGCTTTGTCCACGAATCGCCCGAGCACACCACCGAGAAAATAACAACAACGCCCACGCATCCGCCGGCCACCAACATGGTCGAACCAACCTGGATCCGAAACCTCAACTGCCGTTCAACCACCAGAGACGCAACAAATAATACATATGGTGAATCGAAGAGCCCAGAAAATCGAAGAAGACAAGGTAGAGGAAGAGAAAGGAGAGTAGGGCTTACCCGACTTTTCGCAGCGCGACCTCGTCTCGACGACGGCGGCTCCTCGTCGCGTCCAAGCCCGGCCCAACAGCACCGGACCGGCACCGCCAACGCCGTTCGCCACCGAGCCCACAATCAGGCAACCACGGGAGGAGGGCGGCGGCCCTAGACTGTTCTCCTTTGAACACGGCTGCGGCGGCAACATCGTGAGGGTGGAAAGTAAACAGGAAGAAGTGGGAGAGAAAGAGAGGAAACGGAAAGAAGAAACAAAATCGTGGGAGAGAGGTAGAGGGTGGCTGCCGAATTCGGTAGAGGAGAAGGAGAGGAAAGAAAAGAGAAATAAGAGAGGAGGAGAGAAAAGGATGGGTTTTATACCTAGGGTTAGGGTTGGTTTCGGCCGGGACCAAAACGACGTCGTTTTGGTCGTAGGCGCAGTCAACCCCCTTCCCTTGGTCAAAACGCAGGCCAAGCTTGAGTTTTATGTTTGGCCTCTCCCGAAACTACGTAGTTTTTGTCAAAACTTCACTACACCATGTGTTGCACCCTAAAACACAATTTAATTCCGTAGAATCCAAAAGTAGGATTAAATCCAACATATATAAAATATTTCCGTGTAAAAATAAATTAATAACATAAATTTTCTTGACCAAAAATTCCGGAAATTCTGCAAGGGTAAAGTTGGAATTTAAATTCCAAAAATTTGAAAATTCCATAAAAATTAATTAACGAAAAATCGGGGCGTTACAGTTCTACCCCACTTAACAAAATTTCGTCCTCGAAATTGCAAGATAAGACAAGCAACCAAGTGCTTAGCTGACACAAACAAGTGTCACCCGGTATCAACATACCGTCGGCCAAACCACCAAGTAGAACCATCATGTCCATCAAAAAGACATTTCCAAGCAAGAACTCCAATATACCCAAGTCAATCATCGACTTAGTCTAACATGATCAATAACGCACCAGATCAAAACACTAACCCAAGAGTTTTATCCAAAAGTCATCACTATTGATAACACCAGAATCCATAAACGATTTCATTTATCATCACTCAACTCAATATATCCTATCTTTTATTCCATTAATCATACCCCAAAGCAGAACCCCAAAATTGTTACCTAAGTAACAAGGTCATTACTTTCATCATGAATATCTCAAGACCAAAAATCCATAATCTATTTTATGATCTGAACCTCATTATATTTTCTCTATCACACACCAATTCAACCAAAAATCGGATATACGTAAATCCCAGATCATAACTTAGGCACTAAGAATGAATCGTCACCGGAACATCATATTACAAACAAACTACCAACATCCCTCAGTATAAGAACTATAACCTCAACAAAAATTCATGATCAAAACTTTCCAATAGCTATCACCATTAATGTCTCAAATTCCAACAAGGTTAGATACCTCGAGTATCATTAAAAGATTTTTCCCCAAATATACCGTTAGATCATCCTCGACTTAATTCAAGAAGTTATCAACTCGAACTCCGAACAAAATTTAATCCATAGTACCATTCACAAGTAAATTCTAATCCTCGAGCTCAAGTAGTCAAACCAAAAATAATTGATCACCAAGTTTACAAGAATCATATCTATAGGAATCACATCGGATCAGCACTTGACAGAAATAACATCTAAAAGCAAATCGATGGTTCTTACTTGTATTGACCAGTTCCATTTTTGGAACTATCGAACATGTTACCGTAGGAAAGCACCTCCCGGCAACAACTGTGTACTCATACAGTCAAGTAACGTAAGCAAAGAATCAAGAGTCTACACCGACTCTAATAAAGCAGTGGATATTCCACAAAATAAACTTTGCTTACAGCCAAGCTGTAAAGATAAACATATCATTTCAACAACAATACCGGGTCACTCCGTCCCCCAGCAGGTGCGTGTCCTCCACCGGATCCATAGTACGACTCACTATATGAATGCATATGACAATGCAACAAACAATTCAAACAAGAGCAGACTTATGCACATAAGATCACAAAATATATCAACACAATCCCAAAGATCTACAGCCGGCTCCGCTACCAACTGAAACGCCCGAGTCCCAATTTATTAATATGAGTTACAAATAAATTATAGATTGACCAAATTGCCCTTATCATTCCCGGGACACCCGTATCCCAAACTATTCATTAAAGAATATACATCATGTGAAGTGACCAAAATGCCCTTCTACCCGGGATACGACATAAATAAAATAATCATCATTTAATTACGCAATATATCATACAACATGTAATACAATTCGAGTATGCAGCGGAAGACAAACACATAAACAAATATGAATGTAATGCACCCTATGGATCCGACCTGAGGAGAGGAAAGCACCGCCACCTGCTGATATGCACTTCCGATCATCGATCAGCTAACCTGTGTAAAACTGTGAGGGGGTGAGACCAACCACTGTCTCACCGCAGACAAATAAACCAATAATATACAAAACAAATCAACTACAAGTACATCGGCATCAAACAACAACAACCCCAATACACAGAGCAAGACATCATCAGACTACAAACCATCACTTATCATTACTTATATTATTATCTTGTTATTAAGTTAAAATATTTATATTAGGGCCCTCTACTGTGTGCGTCGAGCTCGGTCCCGTCTCATGAGACAACCAGGCACGAAGCCCAAATAAACCAGGCACGAAGCCCAAACATATCCAGAGAGAGAGAGAGACAGAGAGAAAGAGGGAGGTAGAAAGGAGGAGATAGAAAGAGGGAGGTAGAACCGGCCATCACAGGCCCACATGCAAACCCGCATGCCATCCCGTGGGGTATTACTTCCCGCTCGAACCAACCGGTCAACAGCCCCACAGTAGACTTTATTACAATTCGTTATTCTCATTTATTCTTTAAGAGTTGTACCATACGTTATGATTCAACAGTGTTGTGTGGAATTTAATATTTTACTTTCAAGTCCGGGCCTCCAGCCCACAGTCCACCACACAAACACAAATCCATAAATCACGTTATTTAGCATAACAGACAAACATGCTCAACTGGCATATCATATTACACCGGCACACAATTCACTTAATCAGGCATACCGCATCAAAGATATCATCAATATATACACTTTGCAATTAACAACATCAGCACATCAGGCAAGCATGCATACAGCATTCAAGACCAACAATTAATACCACTTTATATACCAAAACAATTAACCGAGCATTGTAGGCAGTAATGCATACAAAGGTTTATAAGTCCTCACCTGGGCCATATTAATTGTCTCGGAACCAGAAGCCTAGTTCCGCCTCAACAACCTCATGTCCACAACCTCCTATGAACATATATACCATGTAAGATATTTATTCACGGAAATCAAATCAATTACATACCAATGTTATCGTCTTAAGCTTTAATCGTACATTAGGCCCGTTACTGAGAAACCCAGGTCTAAACCCAAAATTCAAATCCAATTTTATACCTGGGCCTAAGGCCCACATCATAAGAACCCTTTGGGCCTAAAGCCCATCTTAAAATAATGTCCATTTATTGGGCCTAAAGCACATTCCCCAAAACCATTGGGCCTAAAACCCATTTAAATTAATTACATTTTGTTGGGCCTAAAGCCCATCTCAATTACAAGCCATTGGGCCTAAAGCCCGCTTCATTAGTCATTGGGCCTAAAAGCCCATATAGAATTAATATGACATTAATTGGGTCTAAACCCGGCCCATCACAATATTACTTATATCGAACTCCCGAGCCCAAACATTTTTCGGCCTAAAGATACTATGTACGTCGGTACGATTCCGGCTACGTGCCTCTCAACTCGCAACTCCCCGGATTCCACTAAAGTTCATTATTACAAATTGCACATATTAAATCCATTTATACAACAAGATAGTACAAGAACCGAATTTCGCATCAAAGCCCGAGAATTACCACGTAATGCCGAAACACCTTGTCTTGCCGGAACAGCAACCCGAGCCTCGCCGGAATATTCCCGAGCTCACCGGATTCCGGTCAACCTTGCCGGAAAATGACCAATACTGCCAAAAACCCGAGCATCCAACAGCCAGCATTTAGACCAACGACCAATTCACAGAGATCATCTAATCGAAAGAGAAAAGAAATTGAATGGTCGAATCCTTACCCGAAACAAAACTCGTTCAAACCCATATCTACCCAGATCTGTTCACAGCCAAACCCGAACCTCGCTGTCGAACTACACCACCGGCAAACCAATCCCCGGCCGAACACCATCATCGAACCATCAGCTCACACCCGCTCAAAGCCCGGCCAAGCACCTCCCCTGCTCACAACAACGAACCCAACAACCACCAGCAACCTCGTCCACCTCCAACACCAACATCAACCCCCGAGTCTAAGCACCGTCACATCCACCACGACCAAACCCGGCCCCCATTCACTGCCACTACCCGTCATCAACAACACATGAAGGAGAGGAAAGAAGAAAAAGAACAGAAGAGCAAAGGGGATACTGACCACGGAGGCGACGCCCGAGCTCTGTCCACGAATCGCCCGAGCACACCACCGAGAAAACAACAACAACGCCCACGCATCCGTCGGCCACCAACATGGTCGAACCAACCCGGATCCGAAACCTCAACTGTCGTTCGACCACCAGAGACGCAACAAATAATACATATGGTGAATCGAAGAGCCCAGAAAATCGAAGAAGACAAGGTAGAGGAAGAGAAAGGAGAGTCGGGCTTACCCGACTTTTCGCAGCGCAACCTCGTCTCGACGACGGCGGCTCCTCGTCGCGTCCAAGCCCGGCCCATCAGCACCGGACCGGCACCGCCAACGCCGTTCGCCACCGAGCCCACAATCAGGCAACCACGGGAGGAGGGCGGCGGCCCTAGACCGTTCTCCTTTGAACACGGCTGCGGCGGCAACATCGTGAGGGTGGAAAGTAAACAGGAAGAAGTGGGAGAGAAAGAGAGGAAACGGAAAGAAGAAACAAAATCGTGGGAGAGAGGTAGAGGGTGGCTGCCGAATTCGGTAGAGGAGAAGGAGAGGAAAGAAAAGAGAAACAAGAGAGGAGGAGAGAAAAGGATGGGTTTTATACCTAGGGTTAGGGTTGGTTTCGGCCGGGACCAAAACGACGTCGTTTTGGTCGTAGGCGCAGTCAACCCCCTTCCCTTGGTCAAAACGCAGGCCAAGCTTGAGTTTTATGTTTGGCCTCTCCCGAAACTACGTAGTTTTTGTCAAAACTTCACTACACCATGTGTTGCACCCTAAAACACAATTTAATTCCGTAGAATCCAAAAGTAGGATTAAATCCAACATATATAAAATATTTCCGTGTAAAAATAAATTAATAACATAAATTTTCTTGACTAAAAATTCCGGAAATTCTTCAAGGGTAAAGTTGGAATTTAAATTCCAAAAATTTGAAAATTCCATAAAAATTAATTAACGAAAAATCGGGGCGTTACAACACCAACGTATAGGCTTATATGTTATGTATTTTTACTTGATGATATGTTGCTGCTAAAGTGTCTTGGAGCTGATTACTAATGTGTTTTATGTGTGGGCAGGTGCTAAAACCCAAGGAGCACCAAAGGAGGGAGAAGGGCCTAGTGAGGCTTGATTTTGTGTAAGTTAGGTTGCATGCTTGTGATAGTTAGTGGTGCTAACTTGCTGGTTGATGACCCAATGTACTTATTGGTGGCACTTATGGTGCAATTTGGTGTTAAAGATGATTTGCCTTGGCTTAAGACGAGCCCGGTGATCGGGCTGTGCATTTCATGCATAGCATGTGCATCCATTACATTGGTATAATGTTGGCTTATTGATGAAAGGATTGCTGGACCTTGCAGTACCACATGGCTGCTTCGTCATTAAGATGACAGAATGTTGTGTTGGGCGCTGTGTATGGTTATGGTAGCAAGTCACGTACACTTCCCGTGACACATCGGTAAAGCCTCGTACGTGGGGCTGTGGGATAAGAAGGAATATGTTGGCAGGGCTACTAGACCGTGCAGGTAGGCTCAATGCTCATTCTGATAGCTTACCCGTGGGCTGATCACGGTGGCATGTTGGTGAGTGCATTTGGATGTTATTTTCCACCTGTTGTGTCATTGCTATTACTGGTATGACCACCTGCTTATTGAGCCGTGGACTCACCCCCCGTTTTTCCACCCCTCTGTTTCAGGACAAGGAGAGCGTGACAAGCTTGGTGTGGGTAGACTCAAGGGACGCGTTTTGTAGACGATGGGTATCTAGCCAAACTTGGCTTTTCTTGTACACGTAGGCTTTGGTGAATTGGCTTATATGACAGAACATGTAGTGCCCCATTTTGGTGTACAAAATTAATGTGAATATTAGTGGGCTGTTGTGTGTTTGAATCCGTACTTCTTACTGTGTTATTTGTGGATGTTTGTTGCACGTTAATCACTTTTGCCCGTCGGGCCAGCTTCTGCCCTGAACTTTGCTTAGGCCTTTGGGTGCCCTATGCTGACCTCTTGGTTGCATTGGGTGCCTGGCCGGTCACGCATTGACGGGGCGTGACAGCAACATAACATATATTAATTGAGTATAGGTTCCCTTGTCTTTTTCTCGTGAGAATGGTATCATTATTATCAAGACAAGTTACCGAGCATTCATTAGCTTCAAAGGTTACTTTGCAGCCTCAGTCACATAGTTGACTTATACTTAAAAGATTAAATTTCAGATTGTCAACTAATAGCACATGTTCAATCATAGGATCCTTACCAACATTACCTATACCAAGTACTTTTCCCTTCGATTTGTCACCAAACATGACAGATCCTTTGCCTGTCCGGTCATATGTCTTGAGCATCCACTATCAAGCACCCACTGATCCCTTTCTTCCTGAAGAATGATTAGGTCTTAGGTACCCACACAAGCTTGGGTCCTTGGATGTCAGTTTTGGTACCTTTTGGTACCCACATAAACTTTATAGGACAATTCTACTTTCTAAATATGCAATCCTTTATGCCATGTCCATGTCTACTACAATAATGACAAGTAATGTGATTCCTATGATTCTCATATGTTTTAATGATCTTATTCCTATATTTTGATACACTTCTGTGAGAATATAACGTACAACTAGGAGTTTTCTTGTTTTCAAAGACATTTTATGTTGCTCCTAAACCAATCTTTTGAAGAGTATGTCTTTGCTGTCCAAGAATCATGTCTAGACCTTTGCTTCCAGACTCAAATTTCTTTAACATGTCATCTAAGTATACACAATATCTAGTTAGTCTATTGTTTTCTTTAAGAGCTTTATCATACAACTCCTGGTTAGCCTTACTTTTTGCCTCAAGTTCGCTATAGGCGCTAGTCAGTGCTTCGCACTTCGTTTTGGCATCACTAATGCCAGATGAACATAAAACCAGTTCTTCACTCAACTTATCGCTCTTAGCTTGTTGATCTATCTTTTCAGACTCTAGAGCTTGTATTTTCCTTTTAAGTTGAATGTTTTCTTTTGCCATCTTCTTAAAGCTTATAAATAACTCATCATATGCATCTTGTATATTCAAATTCAAAATCAGATAAGTCAGAATTTGATACCTCATTTTTGTCTCTTGCCATGAGACATATGTTAGCAGCTTCTTCTTCATCTGAATCACTCGCGGAGTCCAGATCATCCCATGCTGCCATTGCCTTCTTTCTTTTGCTTCTTAAAGCGTCATACTTAGGTTTTCTTTGCAAAGGACAGTCAGCTTTGATATGACCAGGGCGATTACATCTGAAGCAAAGGGGTTGTTCCTTCTTTGACTCTTCGATTTTAATCCCCTTTTGGTTCCTTCTTTGGTTTCTCCTTTTCATGAACCTCATGAACTTCCGAGTGACTAGAGCAATATCTGAGTCACTTTCAGAACCATCCTCATGCGCATTTAGAGCTACACTACAAAAAAAATGTTATTTAAGAGGGTTTTTTTGAACAATTTGCGGAGGTTTTAAAAACCCCCGCTGTTACCACCGTCATAAACAATTTGCGGGGCTCGTTAAGCTGACCTCTGCAACAACCTCCGTAATTTCACACATCAAATTGCGAGGGTCAATTTTATCACGTCGTGGCGGTTTATAACCCCCGCAATATCACATATCCAAAAAAAAAATTGCAAATTGCGGAGGTTAACTTTCATAGAATTGCGGCAATTCTTGACCTCCGTTATGTCACTAATGCCCTCAAAAAGAAAATTGCGGGGGTAATTAATATTCTGAGATTTAGATTTAGATTTAGATTTCCTTTTCTTTCTTTGAAATTGCAATAATAAAAATAACACAATTGACGATAAAAATAAATTTTATTAATAATTCAAAATTGTTTACATTGAATTCACCTAGAATTCCTATAAAAGTATTACAAAATTGAATAGGTGGCGCCCACTGATTGCAAAATTGAGAATTGAAGGATAAACTACCCTGAGTTGTCCTAAAACAAGTTTCAAATCACTAAGGCGAACTCTATTTCCTTTTCATCCTTGGTTGATTTAACTGCAAACACAAAGACATCATAAAATGAGTAAAAGCAAGCAAATGCACTAAGGAAAATAAAAAAACCAAGCAAATGGCGTTTTAATTGCCACATTAATAACAATTACCATTAATAAACTGTTGCATTAACAAAGGACTATATAATCAGAAAAACAAACCACAGTCTCTGCAGCTATGGGCCTCTTGCAATTATTCCCAGGAACACAGGAGAAAAAATTAAGGAAAAGACACTAGAATTACCAGAAAAAAATGGCCATTTTTTTGTTTTACAAGAGCAAAGGAATACTATAACTGAGACAGAAACACAACAGCTACCTTTGTAAAGTAGGAAAAGTCAAAAAAAAATGCAATAAACCCACAAATGAAAAAACGAAGTAGGAATTCTACTGACCCAACCAGCAAGACCAAGTCCATCAGGGCAAGAGTCCTTTGTTGGTTCCCAATCACATTGCATATTTTGATCTCATCTGCTTCACTACAACGACAACAATAACCCAAATGATACAAATCTATAGTCAATTGCTACTCTAATTTAGGTATTCAAAGATGTTGAGATCTATGAGCCACTAAAGCCAGCTAGTTAGTAATCACAATAGTAAAAGCCTCTTCTAAGATGACATACCCAACCACCAGATGTGATAAAATCATTTTTCTCCTGCAATAATGGAAGGCTTTTGTCAACAAATAAAAGGAAAAACTTATAATTAAAAAATGGATAAGCGTGCAAGTAAGGAATTAAGTGAAAATATTTTCATAACTAAACAAACACCCCAGAATCAAATTTCTACAAGCAGAAGCATCATCCAACTGTCATGCATAGTTGGTGTTTTCTTTTTGCTTAACAACGAATAGAGCACATCAACTATCATTGTTTCCAACAACGCATCAGGGCCAGACTCAGATATTGGGGGCTCAGAAGCAGGTTGTATGCAAAAGAGAAGAGAAATGATTATAGCTTGTTAGACGTCACCATCAGACAAAGATGAGTTAATCTATAAGTCTTTTGCATAACCATATCCTCTTTACTTGTTCTAGCATATTAAACACAAATTTTATGTCTTTGACATATCCATATCCTCTTTACTCAGTTTTAGCATATTAAACTTAGATGAAGTACTCGGCATATCAATATTAATTTACACTCATTATGGGCAAAAGAAATTAAATAAGGCACACAGGCAGGGTTAGTCATACCTTGTCATCCAAACCTTGAAATAGAATTATGGGGCAAGAAAATTTGTCAACAAAATTGATTGGGTATCTCTCAAAGTATTCCTTTTCAGAACCTGCAATTAGGTAACGGTCAAATCATCATGTCCCATAAACCAGAAAACAGGTTACTCCATAAGTTTTTTTTTTTTTGGTCCACATTACCAACAAGAATATCAATATAATGAGACTCAAATTTGTGCGTTTCTACTCTCAACAAGCCCAAGTCCGCCACCTGTTTGGAATAAAAAACACAATCTCAATTCATGTTCATTGTAGAGGCTGAAATCACAATAAAATTTACCAAAAGATTCAAACGAAAAAAAGCACAAGGAATAATTTATGGGAACAGAAATTCACATAGCATGCTTAAGTACTTTTAGCACAGGGTAGCACTTTAATCAGCCGGAGGAATAGAAATTCACATAGCATGCTTTCTGGTTTAAGGTCAAATGAACAAAATCACAAGTCATAATAGATGATCATAGAAAAAAAATACTCCTAAGTAATTTTAACCCTTACTTCAACAAACAGCTTTGAATATTTGGAAGGTCACTCTTCATCATCGAGAGAGAGTTGAGATAGATAACCAGGCTCCTTAAGTTAACCATATTCATCATATAACCAAACAGAACACCCTGGAAAAACAGTCTAACAAAACAACACAACTCAATCAAGGCCTCAAGCATCAATTCAAAACGATAATTAAGATTCCCAACAAAATCAAATAGCACGGCCACCAAAAACAGGGAAAGAGAAAAAAAAAACTCACTGTCCGTGTTAGCACAGCTTACTCCTACGAGGAAGATAAGTGAAATGGTGAAAAGATGTAGCACAATCAAGTTGACCAAAGCAACGCCCAAAGTACTGCAATGTGGTCCATGGCATGAAAGAGACATTAACCCATTAAAATAATACCCTTAGCACACGTATCAATCCCACTAATTTCAAATCTTATAAAATTCTAATTCAAGGGTTTGGGTGGTAGATTAAAATATTCATAAGTCTAGTTTGTCATTAATCAAAATCAATTAATTATATAGTTAGATAATTAAGTTAATTCACTAATTAGTACTAATTGACTAATTAATTAATTACTAATATATATGTTAATTACCTTAACCCAACAAAAATAACCTATCTCTCTTAGTCACTATAAATTTGCATTACCAATACACTTGAAATCAATATAAATTAACTTTGAACTCTTCAATTTTTGCATTTCTTGGAATTGTGAATGCTACTCTTCTATCTGCAGATCATCCACATTATCAAAACCAATAATAGCTTACCCACCACACCAACAATAAAGTAAAATCTATATATGTATGTATATAAATATAAATATATATATATATATATATATATATATATATCCTTTAAAATTATTTGAAAGGTAAGAGAAAACTATAAAGTTCTTACTAATTATTTGTCAAGAAACATAACATGTGGTTCCTCTCAAAAAGAAACATAATATAACATGTTATAAAAAAATTTGGACCTATATAGCCAATAAGACGGTGCAGAGCAAGCAAGGTATACGAGCTCTTTCTTAAGGAATAGAAACAACTTCATATATAATTAAGATAAAAATATATTAGTTAAAATTAATTTTTGAATAGGAATAGAAATAAGAATATGAATACCAATAACTAGAGTTAGGGATGGCAATGGGTGTCTGTTAACGGGGAATCCGCGGGGAATCCCCGAATGGGGAACGGGGATGGGGGCAATTTTCCCCCCGCGGGGGTGGGAACGGGGGACGTTTTGGCCCCGTGGGGAATTTGGGAATGGGGGCAGGGAATGCTCCCCCCGACCCACGGGGACCCCGAAATAAGCAATTATACAAAAATACCCTTGAGTCATTATCCGATTAACCAATAAGTTAAAATTGGGGAGTAGGCAAAATTTTTGAGATGCAATTGTTGAGTTAGTTGAATGCAATAATTGGATTTTATTTTAGTGTTCTAATATGTAATTAGGAGTAAAGACAATGAACTAGTAACAATCTTTAATTTTTTTGTCTTATATTTTGAATCATGTAAGCCCAAATAATTAAATTTGTTTATAAATTAGCTTTGATTACTTTTTTAAAAATATATATTTTACTAATTTTTATCTATCAAATTGGGGAATGGGGTCCCCGTGGGGATCCGATTCCCCGCGGGGAACGGGGATGGGAGCAATTTTCCCCCCGAACGGGGAATGGGGATGGGGACGGGGGAACATTTCGAAAACGGGGGTGGGGGTGGGGAACCTTCCCCCGCGGGGACCCCGACCCATTGCCATCCCTAACTAGAGTTATTTAACGGAGTGAGTATATGATTGGTCCCTTTACTAAATTGAATTGATACTAATGGTCCCTCTACGCTAATTAGGATTAATTGCGTCCCCCTAGTCATTTTAAATGATAAATTTGGTCCCCCAATCCGGATTAATTCGTAATTAGCTCACGTAGCAAATGTGGGCCCCACATATGGATCATGAAAATAATAAAAAAAATTAATTTTCTGACATGTAGGGCCCACATAGGTGCTTAAATAGTTCTACATCAGCTAATTATGAATTAAACTGGAATGAGAGAACCAAATTTAACATTTTAGAAGAGTAAAGGGACCTAATTAATCATAATTAGCATAAAGGGACTATTCTTATCAATTCGATGTAGTAGAGGGACTAAACATATATATAACCCGTTATTTAAGTGTTTTTTCGTCCTGTTTTGTTCGTAGATAAAGATAAAAATCTCATATCATAGATTCTTCATGATTTTTTTTGCATTGTGCATTTGTAATGGATGTTATTTCATAGTTTAAGATACTATTTTTTGTCAATAAGTAAAGATAAATTCATTTCACAGATAAACTATACATATATTAGAGAGTTTGAAACATATAATAATACATGCTTGCACCAAGTACATCTAAATGCACAACCAGAAGACATCCTAAATCGGCTCCCACTGCAGGTAACATAGTCAAAGCTTCATATTCCTTCAGGTATCAAACTTCCACTTCAAGAAGACATCCTAAATCGGCGCTCATTTCGACAGCTCTAATTGAAAATTTATTCAATTAGAAGGTCTTGAACTGGCTAATGCTAATTGAGCCCTATGAGTGTTCTCACACTCTGTATTGCCATCAAATTCAGGCATATTGTCATTATAGGAAGCCGATTATGATCTCTTCTTCTTCCTGTACCAAAACCGAACCAGGAGCTTGAGCTCTACTACGTCCATCTTCTCGCAGTAGATGTCTGAGATAGATGTCTGCCTTTGATGCCATAATTACCCAAGCAGGAGGAGTTTTTGGTACAGTTGGTGCCCAACTTTCTTACGTTGGGTCAATCGTGTACCTACAACTTTTCTCGAGACATTTATGTACCTGGAGTTTTACCGGTCAGGTCAGTCATGGGTCTCGAGCTAGGTATGTGCTGAGGTGGATGCTGCCCCAAATTGGACTGCTGTCGTGGCTCAAAACGACGCCGTATTACCACAATGCGACGTCGTTTTATGCCTACGTGTCAAACTTGGATCCAAACCACTAACCTAAAAACCAACCCGGTTTTCCACCCTGGTTCTACCCTGGTTTAAAATTATCAATGAACCACGGTTTCTTATTTTTGTTTATACCCCAACTACATATTTTTTAAAAACAAGTTGTTATCCAAATTAAAAACGTGAAAAAATATAATCTCTCCAATGTCTTTTTAGTTTTTATTATCTAAATTTAAATAAAATCTCTCCAATACTCTTCTTTAAACCCCCAACCCACAACACCCGTCTCCTCCTCTCTATCTTTTTTCCCTTCTTTGCCTCTCTTTCTTTTTTCTATTCTCTGTAGTGAAACTTTCTATCTGCCACTTTCCTGGTAACCAACAGGTTCACTAAGGAAGAAGTAGAGAATCTTTTAATGAGAACAAAAAGAAGGGACGATCTGTACATATCCCTGGACATGATGAAATCCCCGGTGAGACTCTGCACCGGCGTCACCTACGACCACGCCTCCATCCAGCGGTGGCCCGACGACGGCAACAACACCTGCCCCGCCACCATGCAGGTCCTCCACACCAAGGACTAGTCCCCAGCCGCAACCTGCAACGCCTCATCCAGATCTGGTCCGACTCCGCCACCGACTGCCGCCGCGATGCCTCCACCGCCACCGCCCTTTATGCCTTGAGTCCACCATAGCCATCACCCTCTTGCTCTTCTCTTAGGTATTTGAGATTGGAAAAGGAGACTACATAGATGAGTATAGATATATTTGAGATTGGGTTTATTCTTTTCAGGTGGTTATGGGAGGCTACGATGGCGGAATTTTTGGAGTGGGCTACTATAACCAAGATGACGACGACAACGATTTCTAGGGGAGATGACGCAGATGTTGTTGGAGGGGAGAGTTAAATTTCATATTTTTTTTTGTGTTTATTGGTTTTTTAATTAAATCATGTGTATAATTAAAGGAGCTTATTTCTATTTCTCTGCCGACAAAGAGATTTTGTTGGTGCAAAATTGGAGAACATCCCTTCTCCTTTTATTTTGTAAATTTATTATAGTTTATTTTGTGTTAACTATTTTTAAATTAAAATTTATCCATATTAAATATCTTTCGAAATCAATGGTCTAATCATCCACTCGTCTTAAACCCATGTGTGGACTTTGATTTATTAGAAAAGAAATTTAATTTTTCCAAATATTTATTAAATTAATTTTAATAATTATTTAATAAGAACTGGTAGAACCCTAGTAATCTCGGTGAAACGTGTACCTAAATGGAGAAAACTAGGATCCTGATTATTCTCATTATACCGGTTATGGTTATAAAATAAATATCATTTTTAATGTTTTGGAGGAGATTAAGGAGAGAATGAAGGAGGTGTTGGGTGTTATTTGTTTGATTTTGATTTTATTATACTCATTATTACTATAAGATAAATAACGTTTTAAAAATCTAAGAAAATTAAGGAGATAATTTAGGAAAAAATTAAGGAGATAATTTAGGAGAGGATTGAAGAGATAAGATAAGATGTGATTTGTTTAATTTTAATTTTAATTTTATTATAATAATTATTGTAAAATAAATAACGTTTTAAAAATCAAAAAAATTAAGGAGAAAAATTAGGAGTGAAAGTAGGATACTGATGGTATGATAATCCATTTATCTCATTATTATAATCATTATGATTATTAAATGTCGTTTTACAATTTATTTGGAATATGCATCTAAGAATTACAATTTTTTGCCAAATTTTTAACAGTTATATTGAAGATTATAATTTGGACTATGAACAATTTTTTAAATTTAATCGGCAAATAAAAAAAAAATTTGTCAAATAATAAAAATTTGATTTAAGGCTTATTATTAGGGATGTTTTGGTCATTTAATTCATCGGTTGAACCTCTTGAACCGGGTGGGAACTATTGGGATAGTGGGCTGGACACAGATCTGCCACATGGACTCAAAACAACGTCGTATCATGGTTATACAACGTCGTTTTGAGCAACGGGCAGCAGCACAAAATCGGGCAGAAACCACGTCAGCACATGCCCTGCCCGAGACCCATGATTGAACTGCCCGCTAAAATTCTAGGTACATAAATGTCTCGCCAAAAAGTTTGGGTACATGATTGTCTCAAACCATAAAATATGGGTACCATCCGTACCAAAAACCCAAGCAGGAGCCCAGCGTCGGCTTTGGCATCCTCATCGATGGCGTCGTCTCCGTTCCGGTCGCCATTATCGCTGCCACCACCCCTAAGCATAGCCATAGGACCTAACTCCAATTCACTTAACAACTTTGAGTCAACTCAACTCCTTAACCAAATAGAATTGATACTGAAAACGAGCATTCCAAAAAATCCCAAAAGATCTAAAACAAGCCCACTAAAACTTGTTAAGATGTACTAAGGGAAAGACTATTAATATGAGTATATATTGAAAAAGAGGTAGAGATGTTGAGGAAGGAAGTGTTTGCTAGGCAGCTATTATTAGAAAACCAAGCAGAGCATTTTAGAGGCATATACCAACTATAGTTCCCTATTAACATGGACAGATCTAGCCGAAGAATATAAAACCCAACAATTGGTAGTGAGCATTAGACCTCGTCATCCGGGTAAAGCAGGATAGCCCCATCCGGAGTCCTGTAACTTATTTCGAAATCCCATTTGAGTCTAACTGCTAAACAATCGATTCGAGTCCTATAACATTTAAAAATAACACTAAACGAGTCCCCGTCCAGTTTTTCGTCAAATTTTTCTGTTATTTTTTACTTTTCTTGGCCACATCAGATCCACATCACTGATGACAAGGATAAAATGCCAAATAAGCTGGCACGCCAAAGACTTAACAATAAATCCTCAATTTTCTAATAAAAATAGAAAAAAAAATTGACGGAAACCATTCCCTCTAGTTCTGCCACGACCCAAAAACATTCAACACCATATTCAACTCTTTGCACAGATACAAGACGAAATTAGAAGATTCCCGAATGGCCAAACTCACCGGAAAGCTTACCAGTAACCAAATCAACTCTGCAGGTACTGGATCCGAACCAATGCCCACATTTGAGGACGCCACAACACTGCCTCCACGCATCCTTGCACCAAACAGCACCAAACCCGGCCAACAAGCACAGCGGGCACACCCACAGCCGGCATCGACACGGCCAGTAGCAAACTCAGCCGACCCGACCACACAACAACACCAGAACCACCATTGACAACAACCCGCAACAAAACCCAAAACCGCTCATAGACACATCCGCCATCAATCCCTCACAGGCCACACAAACAAACAAAAACCCGATTGGGTTAACCACACACCACAACTCCTCAATTTGGACAGGTATCGAAATAAGAGGAAGAGGAAGGGAAGAACTGGCTTACCGAGAAGACGGAAGCGGAATCGAGCTTCGACCTCGACATCTGCACATCCGAACCCGTCACTCCCGAGCCTCCACCTTTCCTTGATGCGGCGGACGACAGGTGCCTTACCGTCACACGACGGCGGCAGCGACGCGCCTCGCACAAAAAAGGAAAAAGAACAACAGAAAGAAGGAACTATACCCGGTGAGGACGCGCCGGAGAGGATAGGGGAAGGGGCTGCGGTGGTCACTGTGGCGGTGGTGGTGGAGGAGGGAGAGGCGGCAGGTCCCGATTCTCACCCATTTCCTCTCTCTATCATCATCTCTTCTCCCCCACATAACCCCGTGGCGGACGTGGGTGAGAAGGGGCCACTGGTGGAGGAGGCAGTGGAGGTGGATCTGGCGTAGAGGGTGAGGGAGGAGACGTGGGGAGGGCGGCGAGCGAGGAGGCGACGGGGGGAAGGCGGTGAACGAGGAGGGGATGATCCGGGATGGGGTGGCTCAGAGGGAGAGATCAATGGTTTCCTTGTTGGTGGCGGTGGATTTACAGGGGTCTTCCGTCGCCGTGAAGACGGCAAAGGCAATGGAAAGAAGGGAGAAGGGGAAGAGGAAGATGAGGGGAGATGTCGGTGCCATGGAGAGGGTGTGAGGAAAAGAAAAATGTTTAGGTATGTATTATTTTCTTAAATTAATTTAATCCTAATTATGATAATAATTATCATTAACTGTCACTAATTATCATTTATTAATTGTTAATTTCAAATTTTGAATTTGATTTTTCTTTTGTTAATTTATCTTATTTCTCTTATTTTCCACATAATTAGTTAACAGCCACCTCAGCGAAAAATGGACGGAAACATGGACGGGACTCGATTGGTACTCTTTTTAAACGTTATAGGACTCGAATCGATTGTTTAGGAGTTATAGGAATCAAATGGGATTTCGAAATAAGTTATAGGACTCCGGATGGGATTATCCCCAGGTAAAGCTAAGCAACATTCCAACAGAATCTCATACCAATAAGTATTTATGTAATAAAGTTGGTGCAAGGGAGCTCGGTGATGTGACACGTGGCACCCTTGCACCAACTTTAAACACCTTCTCCTTTTCTTTTGTGTGTGAGTGAGGCTGTATATCTGGGTGAGGGGGTTTTTTTTTTTGCTCTTAATGTTGATCGTTCGGGACACATTTATTTTAGCCACTGTGTTATCTTTTTTTTTTACCAAATCAATAAATAAGGTACGACCTGTAACAGCCCAGGTAAAAATTTTGGATTTTTACCGGACTGTAGAAGTCTTTTACCGTGATTTACTGTTGAATTAATCTTGGGTAATTAATTCAAGGTAAATCTGGAGTCATTTTTCGAAACCGAGGGTTTTGCCGCGCTCGTGATTTTCCCGTGGATTTTTCGGAACTAAGTTGGTATTTTTCGGGTTTCGGAATTTCTCGAAAAATCACACCGGAAAATAACTAAGGGGGTTTCAGTTATTTTCTGGTCCGGACTGGACTCGCCCGTAATACGGACGATTTGCATTATTGTTAACATGCTGTATAGTAAAAAAAAAAACAGTTTAAATCCGGTGAAGGAAGCAGGAGAGGAAGGAAAAGAGAAGAGGAAAAAAAGAAAGAAGAGAGAAAAAAAGAGAGGAAAAAAAAGAAGAAGAAGAAGAAGAAGAAAGAAAGAAAAAAAAGAGAGAGAGGGAGATGAAAAAAAAGAGAGAAGAGAAAAAGAAAAAAAAAAGAGAGAAGAGAAGGAAAAATAGAAGAAATCGGGAAAAGAAAAAAAGAAAGGGAGGGGAAGAGCAGCGCCGGCCGCCGCCACCTCGTGCGCCTCCACGCACCTGTGATGTCGCCCTCGTCGTTTCCTCCCCGTCGCGCCGACCTCCCCAGCTCCTCCCTCCTCGCGTGCGACCTGAGGACGACACCAGCTGCCAACGCCGTCCTCCTCACGAGCCAACGACCACCGTCTCCTCCTTCGCACCCCTCGCCATCTCCTCCGTCGTGACAGCAACAACGCCGCCTCTCTCACCAGCACCTCATCTCCGCCATCGCCTGAGCCTTGCCGCGCCTCCTTCGCCGTTCGTCCTGCCGCGTGCCTCGTCGTCAGCAACCCGAGGTGAGCCATTCACGGGTGAAGGTAACCGGATGTGTGCTCGACCCGTTACACGCCGCGGGTCGTGGCTCTGGGTCGGGTTGACCCGAATGCTCGCCTGGGCCGCTGTGTTGATGTGCCGGGGTTTGGGCTGTGTGACTTGGGCTTGCTGTTGGGCTGTTCTGGGCTGGGCGTGGGCTTACTGTTCATGGCCCAGTCCAGTTAAAAAAAAAAGAAATAATAAATAAATATATATATGTATTTATTAATTAATCTGGTATATAATTTTGAAAAAAATATATATTTATTTTGAGAAAATTATGGGCAATACAATTATGGTATTTTTAGGAAAATATAAATATATTTACTTTGATAAATAATTAAGTTATGTTTTGGAAAACTATTATTATTTGGAAAATATATATATACCTTGAAATTAATTTCTAGAAATTTAATATGTATATTATTTCGTCTGGAAAATTATGATTGTGGTATATGTATATAAATATGTATTTTGGAAATTAAAGTTAATCATATTTTGTGTTGGAAAACATTATTACTATAGATATTTAGAAAAAGATAAATACTTTATATATTTTCTGAAAATTATAAATAGGTTATTATTCTTCTGGAAAATTATGATGATCATTATTTTGGAAGATTATAGTTATTTTATGAAAAATATTTTGAAAAAGAGTTTTAATTAAAGTATGGTACCGAAATTATATTCGGATATACGTACGGTATTATATTTACGGTAAAAGTGGATACAAACAGATATATAATCGGGATGGGATTATTTCGCGGTTTGGGCATCATAGCATACCAATTATGTGCATTTATGTGAGCATGTTGTTTTGTTGTATAGGTTATGATATCGAGCAGTTCCTGTGGAACCGGCTTTGGAACCTGTTGAGGATTCCGTATTTGATAATCGGCTAAGGTGAGGTTAAGTAAATATTTATATACATCCCGTGATATCAAGTTGCCGTTTGCTTACTGTGTTCGATGTTGTTGGTATGATACTTTGTGGCTATGTATGGTTTGTTTTGAGATGATTTTGATTGATAATTGTTGCCGTTGATGTTGTTGAAATTATTATTGTTGTTGATATCATTGATGAGGTTGGAATTATGGTTATAAGTAAGACTATTACTGTTGTTGATTGTGAGAAATGTGTAAGCTGGGTACCGAGGGTACTATTATGAGAATAGTTTGGAATAAGTTTATATTATCCAGACGAGCGGAGAGGCTGCGAGCCTGCTCGGGATAATGTGTCGATGATTGGTTAACAGTATAGTGGTAACAAGACTAAAATGGTAATCATAATAAACTGGATACACTTAGACATCTAGTAAGTCACAGTTAAATGTTGGAACAGCCAGATGGTAGTCTTATTTTATGGTGCTGGGGGAGAGTGTGCTTGGGGTCTACTCCTTGTCTGTACCAGTTATTTATATTTAGGCGCTGGGGGAGAGTGTGCTTGGGTCTGCTCCCTGTCTGTGCCAGTTATACGTGGAGGTACCAGGGCGGGGTCCACGGGCTAGCTAGCTTGACTACCAGGCGACGGCCATCATTTAACTTGTGATAGGGGCCCTGAAAATAAAATTGGAATAGCATGTCTAGACTCACAAGTGTGTCATTTAAGGTTCGTGAGAACCTTTGTTAGATGTTGGTGATGTGACTTGGGAATTTACGGTTGTTGTTTATGTATATTTGCTTATGGGTTTTACCCGGTGGGCACTTCGGACTCACCCCTCACCTGCGGGCTTTCTTCCCGTAGGATGAGTTACTTTTGGTACAGGATTGGTGCATTCCAGACAGGCTGCAGCGTTATCCCTTGGACAGGGCTTGGATCCATAGTTTGCATCTATGTCGCATACAGTGTTTATGTTAGTTATAAGTCTTCCGCTGTGCAGTTATTTGAGTTATTGGGCCATTGGGCCGGTTTTGTTATTTATTGTTGTTTTTATTATGGGCTGTTGAGCCCGCTTATCTGTTGTATACACTGTATGCTGGATTATGTTGGGTTGGGTTGTCACAGTTCCGGCACGTGTTTACTGTGTACGGTAAATACGGGTCGCGGCGTTCATGTATTAGAGTGCAGGTCATAAATGACAAATTTTTACTTAAAGAAAATGTTGAAGTTTAAGTTGGACTTCCGTCAAGTTCTTTTAAAGAACAAAAAAAGAAATTTGCAACACATGAATTTGAGAATTAAAGGCAAACAAATGTAGATATGGAATACATGCCAAGTGATGAATTTGAGAAAGATCGTGTTGAATTTATGTTGAGAAAATATTTATTTTTACCAAATGACAACAAGGTCTCTTTATTTTTTGTTTATATTTGTGTAACCACCATCAAATAGAAAACAAAACAATCAATTAATATTTTTTCTCAATTTAAGAGTAAAAAGAAAATTATAAATTACTGACATAATGAAACGCCACATCTTCTATTTACCCAACAAACAGTAATTACCGAACAACAGTGTCGACACGTGGCACAAAAAGTAAATACAATAGAAAACCGGCCCAATGGCCCAAAGATAATATCAATCGCCCGACCGTGGGTACCTCAACAACAATAGCACAGAGGAAGCAATTTTTAATAATCACAGCAGAAGCAATTTTTAATAATCACAGCAAAAGTATGAATCGGCTCGAAGCAAAACTAAGGATCCAGATCTGTCAGAGGAGATGCCGCAGCATGCCGTGATGCATACCTGCACAAAGAACAACGTAGCCTGCCGATGGGGCAGGTGAGGGGTGAGATTCTCCATAATCTCACCGACACATAACCCAAGATGAACATAGCAGATACTTAACAGTCAAGAGCACATCAATACGGCATTCGAGTCGTGTTCAGAATACAAAACAAATACAGTCACAAAGAACAATGCGGACTATGCAAATGTCCACCCCATCGATTATGTAATGCACTGACCACCCAACACCTCGCAGACTGTACAATACTCTAGTGCCCGACCAGGACACCTCAACTCAACTACATATTGGGTAACCGACCGAGTCTCAACAGACTATACAACATAAACTCTAGTCCTGACAGACAATACTCAACAGAGGTTCCTCATCGTATGATAACATGTCGTTACTGTGCTTGCCTATCATCTAACCCGGTATCGAAACAAAACATTCTCAAAATCACGTGAGCCTCGATCACCGGGTAGCCGGCAACCTGCACGGACCTTACCCAATCAACATCACAAACGGGTCCTCGGGTAGAATCACAACACAACACGGCATCAGCAGTCACCACAACAACTCGTAACCACAACAACAATTCTCATTAAGCTCGATCTCTGGGTATCGACATACCCTTAGTAATAACAATTATCCAACCATCGACCACAGCCGACAACCAACATATCTCAATATCCGATCCAAAACGACAGGTGATACTCACCTGACAATTATCAAAAAAAAAACCGACAACAAACAAAGAACAACTGGCAACCGATGCCAACAACAATAGACTTCTCACGACCAACGACAACAACTAGCACCCGCAAACCGGCAACCTATGCCGACCACGGTCAACCGACTATACTGAGGACTGACAACCTCCCAGGGTATGATCATGAGACATTATGCATATGAACATATCACATCACAGCCCATCAAAGTAATCTCAACAACTTGCAAATCTTCACAAGAAATATCACCGAATATCACAAAGATGTCAACAACAGTAAACCATAAGATGCAATGGAACCTATGTAGCTCCAAGACCAACCATCCCAAGACCAACCATCCCGGCTATCACGGGTGGAATGACGTATATGCAACCTCACCTGATACTCCTCGGAAGCTGACATTCGGTTAAGCCTTGATATTCCTATAATATAACACCAGTAATCACTCATAATGCACAAACAAGATGATTATGCATGATGCCGATTAACAGTTATTAGACGGATTATCAGTTTTTATTATTTCCGTAATTATTTTATTCATTTCTATGGAGATTACTAATAATCTATCTTCCATCTGTTATACCAATCATATTTAGGAAATATTTATAAATGTACATATGTATATATATATCTGATAATTTTAGATAGGGTGTAAGCGGTAACAAGATTAGTGGTCGAAATATCTTAACCTTTAATAAAATAAAGTCTTAGATGAATAGTCAAAATAATATTACATAATATTTGCGGTAAATTAATAAAACATAGTTTAGTCATAAAATAAGTTTTATACTGGCTATATACAAAAGTCTTATAAATACATGGTTACGTCCAAATAAATTAATATCAATTTTAATCCATAAATTAAATCATAACTAGTTAGTTATATATATATATATATATGTAGCCAAAAATATATGGTTATAATCCATAATAAAAATTATGGCCTAATATTATTTAGCCAACGAAAATTTCTATAGTAATATATATATAAGAATTATTTTGGTAAATAAAATAAGGTATGGGCCTATTTTTATTTAGCCCAGAAGAACGGAAATTAAATGTATTAGAAACGTAATAATAATATTAACTCAATTAAAGCAACTTCAGAAATTTTGCCCGGTAGACCTCCACGTGCGTTTAGCCCATCAGAAAAGATAAAACAGCTCAGATTAATTAATTAAAAGACTTAATTAAAATTTAAATATTATGGGCCTTCTATTATAATTAGCCAAATCAAAATTAATAAAACTGAAATTAAATACAATGAGCCCAGGTAAATGTAAATGAAATTAAATCGGAAATTAAATATTATGTGGCTATTTAATAGCCCATTCAGAAAATTAAATAAAGCCATAAAATAAATAAACATTAATTAAATAATTTTAGCATCAAAAAAAATAAAAGCAAAAATAAAGCAAAGCATAAAATAAAATATAGGTTAATGTTAATCAGGTTAATCAATTTTTAGTTAGCATTGTTTTAAAGTCCAGGTCCGTTAATATCGTTCGGGTTCGTTAAAGATGCATATGGATGGTCTAAGGCTCGGGTTTTACCCAACAGGTCCATTCCCGGGTTCGCCGGAAAATACCCGAGACACCGGAAGCTCGCCGGATTCCGGCAGCCACTGTTCACGGTAGTCATCAGTCCATCCAACGTCCTCTGTTAAAGTTCGTCGCCCATCCAAGCATCTAGAACCACCATCGAACCCAACACTAACACCATCATCATCCCAACGGCCACAGAATCAACATCAACGCCATCCAAACCTCATCGCAAGACACACCGATCAAACAAACAACCCAAACTCAGTCAATCCGACATGAATCGGGTTAAAGGAAAGTAAAGGACAGAAACAGCAGAGGAGAAAGGGGTAAGGGTCGCCGTGGTTCTTACCCACGCCGCGGCGGCAGCAAGCAACAGATCGAAGCCGATGCGATCGAGCTCGGTTGGTGGCGGCAATCGCTTAGCAGAGGTAGAGGAGGAGGAAGCGAGTCGGCGCCGCGACTCGGTGTGTTGGGGTGACGATCCAAGGAGGCGATTTGCTGCAAGAGCCATGGTGGCTGCGGATCGAGAGGGAAGACGGCGGCTAGAAGCGACGGTACCGGGTGAAGCTCTTGACGACAGCGACTTCATCGCTCTCCGTGTCGGGTGCGGCAGCAACGAGCCAAGGAAGATGGAGGAGGTACGGAGGCGAGGGAGAAGCCGGCGGTTGCAACGGCGGCTTTGGGTGGCAGCAAGGGAGGAGGAAGGGAGAAGAAAGAGGCGGTGTCGGAGGAGGTGTGGCTCGGGTTGGTTGTGGCAGGCGGCGCGAGGAGGATGAGGAGAAAGAAGGAGAAGGAGGAGGCGGTGCAGGTGGGCAAGAGAGAGAGAGCTCGAGAGGAGAAGGAAGGAGGCAGAGAAAGGAGATGGCTGTGTATAAGGGGTGTGTGGGAATCTGGAGAAGAGGGGAGAAAATAAGGAAAAGAAAAGACAAAGAACAAAAAGGAGGAAAAGAAAGAAAGACAGGGGAGGGGCCGGCGTGAAGGAAAACGGGGGAATAGAGAAGTAATGGAGAATAAAAGAAAAAAAAAGAAAAGAAAGATGGGTAGGAAAGAATGGGTGCTGTCGAGCAATTATTTTTGCCTTGCCAGCACACAAGACGGTGTTGTTTTGGACGTCTAAATCCAACAGTCAACAGCCTTGGTCACAACGCCGCTCTCCCTGTGTTTTATGTTTTGGCTTAGCCAAAACTACGTTACATCGGTCAAAACTACACTAAACCTTGTGTTTAACATTTTAACAATCTTTGTAAAACATAAACATAATTTAACAATTATTCTTTTCAAAATAAATCTCCAAAGGTTAATTTATTAAATATCAAGGAAATAAAAGATTAAATCTTTTTAAATTATAATTAGTAAATTATTGCAACAAAAATACCCTGGCAAAATAATAATAAAAGTATTATTATTAATGTTGATTAGGAAAATAGTATTAATATTGGTAAAAGTAATAATAATTTTATGAATTGCAAGAATAATAAAATTAATAATGAAAATTGACTCGGATTGATAAAATTTTATCAACCACCGTAAAGGTCAAGACAACTTGGTAAAAATCACGAAAACTTTTACCCGGGTCGTTACACATAAATTATTTACGGAATAAACCTAAGGTGAATTAAAGAGAATATGATATACAATTTCTTATGGCATATAAAGATATATATATTTTAAAATATAAGGTACATAAAATATATGACATGAGGCAATGTGGAGAATTAAATGAAAAAGGAAGCACTAAAATTCCTTTTTTATTGTTTTTTCCCATATTAAAAACACTTTTGCCAAAGATGTTTTTAGTAAATGGCTAAATAGATTTGGCTTTAATGAGATTCAAATTTAACTTAAAACAAATTGGTTCATATGCTTCTAATTCTATTTTAATTAGGTGTGCGAAGAGTTCATTAGTTAAATAATATATCATATTTAATTTAGCACATTAAAAAATTTACTCAAATGTTTTTTTAATTAATTAATTATATGTCAATATGGCCAACCAATTAATTTAAATACTGAAGCATATATAGGGTCAAAGGGAGCTATATAAACTGGAAATATTTTTTATGGCCTGAAGTGCGAGTAATTTGTAACATTTAAATCCATCTGAATATTGCGTTGGATGTGACATTTTTGATGTTAGGATGAGGGTATTATAGGAACTCTAATATTATAAGATTTGAGAGAGAAAAAAAAAAGGCAAGAGTACTTTACATTTAATGCTCTAGGGCAGATGATATTGACATGATCCTATCAATTACACAATTTTAACCAATTTTATCTACATTGAAACGCCCCGACCCGTATTTACCGTACACAGTAAACACGTGCCGGAACTGTGACAACCCAACCCAACTCAAGCCTAGCATACAGTGTGTACAATAGAAACCCTGGCCCAACAGCCCAAAATAGGAAACATCATAAATAACAAAACCGGCCCAACGGCCTAGTAATAGTAAAAACAATGCACAGCGGAAGACTTAACGACTCACATAAACACTGTATGCGACATAGATGCAAACTATGGATCCAAGCCCTGTCCAAGGGATAACGCCGCAGCCTGTCTGGAATGCACCAAATTTGTACCAAAAATAACTCATCCTACGGGATGAAAGCCCGCAGGTGAGGGGTGAGTCCGAAGTGCTCACCGACGAAGGAAAGACAATCAATATGCACACTATAAATTACTCAAGTCAAACACAGGCTAAACAGCCAAACACACCAAACCAAAGAATCGACCCAAAACCGGTCCAAGACCAAAAGACTCAAATAAAATCCATTTTTCCAATTTTATCTTTCTGGGCCCCGTCACGGATAAGCTAGCGGTCAGACCTGGTTATCAACACATTCCGGGTGCCAGACCAAATCCAGAGAACCCAGGGATCGACATCCAAAAAATACGAACCCAGGGATAGACATCCCAAAAATAATCACGGGATAGACATCCCAAGCATAGACATGCTTAACACAAGAACCCAGGTCAAGGCCACCACGAAACAGTCTTAAACCATCGAGTCGGACCACTACTTACCACGTGACAATTATATTATCGTCATCCCTAACCAAAATACCGGGATAGACATCCTCATCCAAGAATCAAGGATCGACATCCTCATCTCAAATTATTAATTAATCCCTTATTTCTTATACCAAAAAGACTCAAGATCAACATCCAAAAAAAAAAACCAATCACAATACTGGGATAAACATCCCGAACCAAACCATAGCAAACGCAACATGCAATAATCAACAAACACAATAACCGAGTAATATAGGCACATAGCGAAGGAAATCCATCCTCACCTTGGCCGATTACTCAACTCCGGAAACAATGACCGGTCCGACGCTGGCTCCTCGGGAAACTGCCCGATATCCAAAACCTATACCACAAGACAATATATACACATAAATGCACATAATCGGTATACTATGATGCCCAAACTGCGAAATTACCCATCCCGGTTACACATTTTTGATTTATTTCCCTTTACCGAAAATATTTACCGTACGTATTCCCGAATATAATTTTGGTACCATACTTTAATTAAAACTCCTTTTCAAAATATTTTCATAAATAATTATAATTTCCAAAATAATAATTACTATAATTTTTCTCAAAATTATAACATACGTATATATTTTCCATAATATTTCCATAAAAATTATTATACTCTCCAAAATATAATTTCCAAGTATTATTATTTTTAGAAAACTCCATTTCCAAAAGTATATTCACATAAACTTATTTTCTGAAAATAAATTCGAATTTATAAATACACATATATATTTCCAACATAAAATACTTTTCCAAACAATTACCAAAATAATTATATATTTCAGAAATATAAATCATGTGTACCATATATATTTCCAAAGTTAATTACCATAATTTTCCAGAAAATTAATAACACATTTATAATTTTCAGAAAATATAAATACAATATTTATCTTTTTCCCAATTATATATAATAACATTTTTCAACACAAAACATAATTGTCAAGGTATATATATATATATATACATACATTTTCCCTAAAACCATAAATCATACTGTCTAAGTAAATATATATTTTTTTGAAAATTAAAATACCAGAATAATTATATTTACAGATATATATATATATATATATATATATATACATATTTAAAAATTAAAACAAACCCAACCAAAATACCCAGACCCAGGGAGGCGTGACCCGGCCGCGACCCGCCCAGAGGAATCGGATCCTCACCTTAAGAACGGCGGCGGCGGCGCGACGCAGCGCGAGGAAGGTGTCGCGAGGCGCGGCGTGAGGCGGCGACTCCATAGGCGGCGGAAAGGCGGCACGAGGCGTCACGGCGGCTGAGCTGAGCGGAGGAGAAGCAGATCCGCGGGTCTGCTAGCGGGTCAACGCTCGCCGGCTGCGCGTCTCGCTTCGGAAGGCGACGGGGGCGACGGCTTCGAGGTCGCGTCGGCATGGAGAAGAGGCTGGTGGCGGCGGTGCAGCGAACGGCAGCACGGATCGTTCCGGTGTGCACAGTGACGGGGAGCTCGGGGGTGACGGTACTGTTCACTCTGTATTTTTTTTTCTTCTATTTTTCTAATTTTCCTTCCTTTTTTTCATTTTCTGTTTCTATTCTTTTTTTTTCCTTTTTTTCCTCTCTGTTTCTGTTTTCTTTTTTTCTATTTTTTTAATTTCCTTTCTTTTCTATTTTTTTCCTTTTTCTTTTCTTTTTTTTTCTTTCTCTCTTTTCTTTTCTTTTTCTCTCTTTTTTTCTCTTCTCTTCTTCCTCTCCTTCTGCTTTCTTCTTCCTTTTATAACGTAAAAATTACTGTTACCCTTGTGATTCCTTAATAATGCAGTTTGTCTGCATTATTAAGCGAGTCCAGTCCAGACCAGAAAATAACTCATACCCCCCTTAGTTATTTTCCGGTGTGATTTTCCGAGAAATTCCGAAACTCGAAAAATACCAACTTAGATCCGAAAAATCCACGGAGAAATCACGAGCGCGGGAAAACTCTCGGTTTCGAAAAACGACTCCCGATTTACCTTGAATTAATTACCCAAGATTAATTCAACAGTAAATCACGGTAAAAAGACTTTTACAGTCCCGGTAAAAATCAAAAATTTTACCCGGGCTGTTACATACATGCTACATAGTGAATTTCAATTTATTCCCATCAGGATTTGACCTTGGTTACAGATTTAGTTATGGTAAATGTATCTCTTAATAAAAAAAAATTATATCCAAAAACTTAAATTCTAGACCTCGCTTAAGCGAAAATAAATCTTTATGTCCATTTTTGTGTCAAAAACAATCTTTATGTCCATTTGAAATGCAAACTTTTGAATCAGTGAAACTAATAAAAAAAAAAAATGTAAATGGTCCTCAAGCGAAGCGAGGGCTTTTCTATAGTGGATTCAATAAATCAAAGATCACTGGTGTGCACGCATTTTAAGTCTGAGATAAATTTGAACTTTCAAACCCCCATGTAGTTCCTAAGTTATTTCAACTTTTTTTTTTTTTTTTTATCATGCTAATTTCAACTGATTTCATGGTTTAAGATATTAACAAATACATAATAATCTTTTATCATGTAACTTTAAGATATCGACAAATATGTATGGATAGAAAAATATCCTTCTCATTTTGTATCTCTAGCCACAACGTATTTAACAAACAGTTGTTCAAATTTTAATTACAACTATAGGATTAAGCAGATCCACTTTATGACACATTTGTTTAATTCTTTCGGTAGTTAATACAATGCTCTAGCTATTTCCCTTAAAAAAAAAGAATAGACAAATATGTAAAAAAAATAATAGCACTATGTAAAAAAGTAAAAAAAAAAATATTTCCCTTTCTCTAGGACATTTTACTAACACTTGTGACCCTTATTCTTCGCAATCGAGTTTTGAAGATCAATGCAAAACTCGATGATCGAAGATTCTGAACTGACATCAAAATGCGTATCCACGGGCTTAATATCAAATCCTGGAGTAGTACATGAAGCCTTGGCATCCGTTTTAACCTTTCTGTGTGTATCAGCTGGTACTACATCTTTCTCTGTTGATATAATTGATGTCGAAGGTGAGACTCGAACTCTATGTGGTACTCCATCATGTAATACTTTAGCAGCTAGTATTGCCTCCTCGTTATTCCCAGATGTGATTTCTTGCATTTCTGATGGATTTTCTTGAACAACCTTTTCATGTCTATCTGGCACTGCACCTTTTTTGCTTGACACTGTCGATGTTGAAGATGAGACTCGAACTTGACGTGGTACTATATCTTGTAGTATTTTAGCAGCTAGTATTGCCTCCTCATCATTACTCCTGGATGTGATTTCCTGAATCTCTAATGGAATTCTTTGAGCAACCTTTTCACGTCTGTATGGAACTACATCTTCCGTTGTTAGCCATCTTGAAGGTGAGACTGTAACACGATATGGTACTATATCCTGTGACAGTTTAGGAGCTAGTATGGCCTCTGCATCACTCATCGACGTGACTTCCTGCAACTCCAATGGATTTTCTCGATGTGATACTTTGAAACCTGGCATTGCCTCCGCATCGCTGCGCCTCAATGCTATTTCTTGCATCTCTGATTGCTTCTTCCGGAGTGATACTTTAGGACCTAGCGTTGTATCAGCATCATTAGGCCTCGATGTGATTTCTTGCATCTCCGGTGGAATTACTTGAACAGTAACAGTCTTTGAAAGTACAGGTGCTTTTGCTCCCACTGCTTTGACATGTGCCTCACCATTGCTTTCTGATTCAGTTTCTTCTGATCCTCGTGAATATTCTTCATCTATTGCGGAGTTGGCAGGTTTGACTGCAATAGATTCTGCACTTGAAACTTGTTCGACTCTTCTCTTCTTGGATGACATTTTCTCCACAATCTTGTCGCCACAACCTTTCTTTCTCTTACTTGTTCCATGCCCAGTGCTCGGGACTTCATCGGTCTTCCTTCTAATCCGACAAAGTACATAGTCACCATCCGGGTGGTCAATGGTTAAGCTGTACTGCTTCATCAACCAACGACCATTCTGAGGGGAATTTGGGTTCCTATAAGAAAGTCTTTTGGCCGACCCCATCATCCCTGGAACCTGAATGTCGACACCTCTGGTCTCCCCGTGCCAGGTTCCACCATCAGGGCCAACTTTGCGGATGAAATTGGATCCAGCCGATGACTTCCTCTTTAACTTGGTAAATAAGAAAAGATCCCCTTCACCACCCCCAAACTTTTCCCAAATCTCCCAGGGCTCTTCTTCACCGTACAAATCACACTCCTTCACAATAAGCTGATCAAGCATTGACAATCTCCCGGTGATCTTGCGATACAGATAGTGGCCCACCAACTGTTCGTCAGAAGGCATGAATATGTAGCCAACTGGAACATCAATTTCTGACATAGTAACCAGCCGCCGCCTGTATGTATATCCAAAATATTGAAAAATCTGAAACCCTGACTGGAAAATGATTTGACGACAATAAACATAGATAGGGGCCAGCCGTATAAGAATCCAAATGAAAATCGAATTACAAACGGTGGGGATCGTTGTTTTCAATATTGAATTTGTATTTATATATGAGCGAGCACAAATAGATTTCGATAATTTCCACAATAAAAACCTGGTGAAAAGGAACATTATTATACACACACACAGGGGAGAGAGAGAGAGAGAGAGAGAGAGAGAGAGAGAGAGAGACTTACACACCGATCAAGATTAAACACGGAAACTTGGTGGTATCTGAGAAGCAAGCACAGGATCGATCTCTTGAAGCTTCGGCGCAATGTTCGTTTCCTGGGGAATTTTCCAAATTAAAGTTTTGGTGAAAAAATTAACAAAAGTCTAATTAAGTAACTGATAGAATGGATGGAGAGACTTTACACACCGACGCGTACAGAAGGAGGAGGATGATAGAGCTTCGGCTCAGATTAATTATTTGCTTTAAAAAAGATGCATGAACCCCATCCCCATCCCCATCCCCTTCCCCTTCCCCTACCCCTTCCACAGAAGAGAAGAGAAGAGAAGAAGAGAAGAGGATAGCTTGGTAACTTCCGCTCTCAACATCCTCCTCCATCAAGAATCGATTAACCACAGCTGTGACAATAGATGCGATTTTACCTCTCACGATGAGCGATCCGGGAATCAGATCGATCTTTCTAGCCCTGATTTCTCTGGGGATCTTGGAGCGCTTCCGTTTCAACTCCAATTTATTCAGTTGAGGATTTACAATGCTTGCTTGCAGATAATTTCAAGATTACGGTGGGACTGCGATGGATGAATGCCTTTGGTGTAGGACTGTAGGCTGACACTCCTACGCGATGGTTCCAAAAGAAAGAACCGACGCGCTACGGCTGCTGCTTATATATAAACATTGGTTGGGGGACTAAAACCGGGATAATAACTCCGCGAGTCCTATATCTTTTTCCGAAATTTCATTTGAGTCCTAGAAAAGAAAAATGCCTATTTCGAGTCCTATAACATTAAAAAACTACACCATTCGAGTCTCTGTTAACGTTTCCGTCCATTTCTTGCTGATATGGCAGTTAAGTATATACATGGAAAATGATAAAATTAAAAGAAATAAACAAAAAATCTGAATTCTGAAATTAATAATTAATCAATAATAATTAATAATATTAAGTCAATGCAATAACAATTAATGACCATTAATGATAATCAATAACAATCAATGACAATTAATAGAAAAACAATTGCAAATTCCTAGCTAACCCTTCCCCCTCCTCCACCAGTTGAAACTCGCCCACCACCACTCTTCCTCCTCCCAAATACTCGTCCTCCTCCACTCCAATCTTTCTCACTCCCTCTTTGCACCATCTCACCTCGCCAAGTAAAACATAAATCCTAACCCAACACAACTCTTCCACCAACCAAAATCAAGCCTAGATCCAACACAAGCACGATAAGCATAAAAGACTACCTCGTCGCCGTCGGCCTTGTCATTATCAGCGGCTCCAGCTTCGTCGTCGTTGGAGTCGGCGCCTCGTCGGAGTCCGCCTCCTCCTAGTTGATATGGTCGTTGTGATTGGCGACGAGGGTGAAGTGAAAGAGGAGGGTTACAAGAAGAGGCGTGGTCAAAGGCTTGAAATTGAAGCTGCATGGTCTGATTCCTCCATTGACGCGAATGGGAATTGCTAAGGCGATGCCAAAGTGGAGGAAAATGGAGATGGGATTCAAGAGAGCAAGAAAAGTAGCGGTGGAGGTGTGGAATTCCTGAAAGGGTTGGCGATTTGGGTGAAGAATGCTTGCAGGCAACACGTTGTGGGAGAAATGGCAGAGATGACGTTGTGGCGTTTACTTGAGAGTGAAATTTCTGGTTGGTTTGATTATTCCCTGCTCAGATCTTGCCGCGTTGGAGTGGTGGAGAGAAAAAACGAAAATGATTTGATGTTGAGTTACAACGGCAACGACGAATGGAACGACGCCTGGGAATCCGCGTGGCTCCCGGACGACCTCACCCCCAAATACCGCGCTCCTTGGGAAGCCGACGTCAACTTCCCCTCCCCTAACCTTGCGCCCGATTTGGACTCCGAAGCCAAAACCTTTGTGGAGGACATGAATGAGAACTGGGAGGAGCGAAGGAAAATGACCAGAAAGGCACAACATCAGCAGCAGCAGCAAGGTAAAGAAGCGGAGGAGAAGAGTAGAAGACTTCAGTTTTTTGTTAGTGACAGGATTGCATTTGTGGTCGGCGGCGGTGGCTTGGGGAGGAGATGAGAGTGTGAGAGAAGACGGAAAAGAAAGAGAGATGGAAAAGGAGATCTGTTATTCGTTTTTTTTTTTAACAATAATATTCATTTTATATAAAAATATAATGGTATTTTTTTTGACATGGCAGGTTATGTGGCATATTTGTCCTTGTTAACCATGATGTGGATCTGATGTGGACTAAAAAAAGTCAAAGATAACGGAAAAAATGGATGGAAACCTTAACGGGGACTCGAATGGTGTAGTTTTTTAATGTTATAGGACTCGAAATAGACGTTTTTCTTTTTTAGGACTCAAATGAGATTTTGGGAAAAGATATAAGACCCGCGGTGTGATTATCCCGACTAAAACCCAAGGAAGTATAATGGGTTTTATTAATAAGTAAGTTTGCGTGTTGTTGTTGGGCTTGGGCAGCCCCATATACCAATGGGATGGATTGGGATCCCCTTATTAATGTAGGATGGATTCCTTCACTGCTACACTTTTTGAATAAAATAGGAAAAATAAAAAGAAACAAAGTCGGCTAGAATAAACTATGTATTGTCGGTGACAGTAAACAAATTACGGGGTAAGATAAGACTGATGTCGACCAACACTTTTTTATTTTTTCTTCTCTTATTATTATTGCTTCTCTTCCACAAGATCCATATAACATACATAGACATAGTGTTTCTTAGTTTTCAAGGTCCAAGCAGATATTGTTGGGAAACTTGGATTAGGTTTAGAATCACCATCCTAAAAGAATATTTTTACCACAAACTAAAACTTCCGTCGAGATATTCAGAATAATATTATTAATTTTACCACAGTCAATAATTTTACCAAGCAGATATTGTTGGGAAACTTTTTTCTTTTCGAGGAAACGCTGCAATAGCCGCCATAGTAACTGTAGCACGGAAATATGAAAACCAAACATGTTCAAGTTTAAAGTATAAAGCTAAATAGCCTGCCTTATTACCTGTTGGGTATTAAACTAAGCCTAATTAGTTTGGGTTTATGAGTCATTATGTTATTGGGTTTTAAGAGTCCAAGTCTGGTCTGGTTTAGGAATTATGTCTTGTCCGTTAAGTCAAGAGTCCCTATAAATAGGTATGTTAGGGTTTTAATATTATGAGTAACACAATAACAGTTGTGAGTGTGACTACCGTGAGGGGCACCGCGGTGTCGCCTAAGTTTCAAATTAAATAATAAAACTGTGTGTTGTGAGTAATTTTATATATTCTACAATTGGTAGCGGAGCCTATGATGGAATAAATTGAAGGTGCGCAAGGAGAAGAGAAACAAATATTGTGTTCAATTAAAAATATCAAAGTTCGTGGAGGAGAAAGAAAAATTTTGTTCGTGAAAGAACAACCTGTGTTCGTGGTCGTGTGTAGCGTGGAGAAAAAAAAAAAGAAAAGTTGTATTCGTGGGGAAAATAAATTGTTGGTTGTGGAGGTTCGCTGTGAGGAATTGCAATTGGTTTGGTGACATTGAAGCAAGCCTTTCGTGTGTGTATGTTGTTGCTACACATGATTTGCCATTGAAAAAAAAAAAAAAAAACAAACGGTGGAATCAGGTAATTCAATTTCCTATCCTTGCTTTGTTAATCAAGCATTATTAATTTGTTTTCCGCACGGCAATACAAATACTTGTACGAGGGAGAAGTTGGTGATTTATGTAAAAAAAAATTCCTTTTGGATGATTGACGTGTGCTTGCATTAAAGAAAAAGTCAATTTTGTTTTATTGATATCAATAGAGGAGTTGATATTAATATATTACGGGTATGGAGTATGTGGAGTGTCTTGTTTTTAGATTTAACGGCAAAGAGTATTTTAAGATATGGTGGAGAGAGATGGGAACTTACTTCCAACAAAAAACTCTCACAAGAGTAGATATGAGTTACAGAATTTAAGCTCTAAAAGGCAACTCTCAAATCCTCAATAGGATATTGGCTCAATAAAGATTTTTGATGAATGTATGGAATGAATACTTGAATGTAGAGAGTTGATTCCTTTAAAACAGAGACCTAAATGCTCTATTTATAAGGTTAAAAACATGTATTACCGTTGGAAGATCAATTCAAAACATCTTTAAACAAAGTAGCATGGAAAGGTGAAAAGTATGTCTGCTCTTGTCGGCTAAACATCGATGTTGCAAGTCAGGACATCGATGTTCTAGCCTTTGAGTATGCATTATTGGTCCAGCGGTCATATGGACATCGATGTTGTAAAGGTGGACATCGATGTCCTGGCCAGTGAATATGAATTATTGGGCTAACGGTCACTAGAACATCGATGTTGGCCAGAAGGACATCGATGTTCCACAAGACATTGTCGAAGACCCGAGACAAAATAACATCGATGTTCATTAGTTGAACATCGATGTTTTGGACATTCCCAAAACAATCTTGAGACCTGATTCAATAGGACATCGATGTTATGAAATAGGACATCGATGTTCAAACTCTTCAAAGCAATTTTTTAGCATAACGGTCATGAGGACATCGATGTTCAGATATTGGACATCGATGTTATAAACTACTGCCTACTTTTGGAAAAATTATTTTAGTGCAGGACATCGATGTTCCAATATTGGACATCGATGTTCAAAGCTTAGAAACCTTCTCGAAAGATTGGTTTCAAGGCAGGA
>JAKUCV010005302.1:53767-93182 GCA_028386065.3 Turnera subulata
ACAATTGAATACAATATAACATGATCATGCTTTATCACATAGAACATATCATGTATATATACTAAAAACATATCAAACATATGCATATATAAATTCAGCATATCACACATATGCAAGCATATCTCATATACTAAAAAGAATTCCAGCATATCACATATACCTAAACAAGTTCAAGCTACATCACATGTAACATATGAACATGAATTCAGTTTAGAGCTTCACAACCTTGCTCCGCTACCACTGTAAGTATTCGGTTCATGCAATTGACAATCAAAAAGCACAAAATACAACATGTATGCACAACGGAAATACCAGATACACATGGAGGATCCATGTGAAGGGAGCTAAACTGAATAACAATTTTTCATACCTGTAACGGTTGAGGTCTTTCACCCAACTGTAGAACCGAATCAGCAAGAGCCAGACGTAAGCCTCGCCCCTCTACGGTATCCACACTAACCGCTGTAACCGGTAGAAGAATGTCTCACGACTTCAACCCGAGCTCTCCCGAACTGGTGTGCTAGCAACAGAAAACGGGAGCTGTGTGGTGTTTAGTTTCTTCTTTCTTTCTCAAAGAATAAAGTGGATGGTATGTGTTTTTCCTCTCAATTTTCAGACCCCTCAAGACACTCTCAAGACTCTGAAAACTCTCTAAGACAAGTGAGGAAGAGGCTCAAGAGTAATCTGATTACTCTCCACACAAAAGCATAATGGAGGGGAGCTAATGGCCAACAAGGTGGACCATTAGACAATATGATTGTGTCTCCACACAAAACATGTCTCCACTAATCCATTATCACACACTCATCACAGCACTAGTTTGGTTAAATTATTCTGACAATAATTGAACCAAACCAACCCAAAACGACCCTGGTCCAACCACGGTCCAACCGCATCTTGGTTCAACCATGATCCAACCACCTGCTCGAATCAACGGCTGTATGTGTGTGACCCTGTAGGCACTTGTACGTTCGGCAATAATCGTAAAATCTCATTTTACAATTATAAGCAAAGAGCGGCGTCTAGGAACACGTCATTGCCACCCGAACGACAAGATCAATGCTGATTCCACGTGCCTCGGAACATGTCATCGTCCCTTCGTCCCATTATCAAGATTAAACACGAGACATGGAATATGTCAATCTCGCATATGTTTAATCTCGGTTTCTTGATCCTCGAGTTAACCGGTAAAACGGATACCAATGATATCATATATCATTATCCGAGCATGGAAGTGTTGATCTAAGCAATGATGAGTGCTTATCATGGAAGGCAACTAAGAACTTAATATTTTCATCAACATATAATTCCAACACATCACATGCTTGTTCTTGATAAATCATACATTGATGTCATGTAAATTTGGAAACCAAAATACATGTGAATATCGATGTCTTACTTGAACATCGATGTTTTGAGAATCTGATTCTCCTAACTACTTGGCAGCACTTAGTATTTCAGCCATATCCAGAGCTGTAGAGCTCGGATTTGTGCAAACTTGGTGTCCCTGGAAAGCTAAGAAGTAGGGCTACAACTTTGCTGTTCAGGCCAGACACCAATTCGGCCTCTTTCTGCCTCGAATTCGCAGTTGAAGTTACTGGGTTCCATAACATCGATGTTGAACCCTTCAACATCGATGTTTGGAGTTTGCGAATCTGCAAAACATCAATGTCGATACTCAAACATCGATGTTGGAGGTTGCCGAACCCTCAAAACATCGATGTTGACTATCAAACATCGATGCTGGAGGTCGCCGAACCCTCAAAACATCGATGTTGACCATCAAACATCGATGTTGGAGGTTTCCGAGTGCATAGAACATCGATGTTAACACTTAAACATCGATGTTTTGACCTCTCGGTTGACAATCGACCTAAGAGAACATCGATGTTGAAGCTTAAACATCGATGTTGTAGGTATCATATACCTTTCAAGCACCCTTGTCGAACTCATTCAACTTTCTACCAATAACATCTTGATTGATATCACATACCAATCAAGTTCTTGTTGTCAAAACACTTTTGAAAAAACAACCTCAACAACATATATATCTCATATATACAATTGAATACAATATAACATGATCATGCTTTATCACATAGAACATATCATGTATATATACTAAAAACATATCAAACATATGCATATATAAATTCAGCATATCACACATATGCAAGCATATCTCATATACTAAAAAGAATTCCAGCATATCACATATACCTAAACAAGTTCAAGCTACATCACATGTAACANATATCATTATCCGAGCATGGCCATGCATTTACGGTTCAACTCTATCAAGAAACACTCCGATAATATACCCGTTATATGGGTTGGACGAATCCCCTCTGGATCATACAAAACCCACTACACACTCATCATACACCCAATAATTACCCTTACGTCTATCCAGTTACGGATGACCAGGAATAATATCAAAGCATATGACTCATATGTTGAGAACCTTGATGATCACAGGTCTAAGGACAATACATTATAAGAACCGCTATCAACAAAACATATAACGTTCCATGTAGCGTTCTTATGTGGGTCGGTCCAGTCCACAAGTTCTCTAACTTGTACCCGTATGTAGAATTCATATCACATATGTGAAGGCCCTCCCCCTGAGGGACCCACCAAACTCAGGTATTGTTACATCACTCCCTCCGCCCGATTACATCCTTTACCGTGCTGCAGCACTAGGGATTCGAACTCGGGACGTGATGCTTTTTATCCCCCTCAAGGAGAGCACCTTCACCAACTCGTAAAATCGGGCCAACCAGCCGGTAAGAGATTTTTTAAATTGGAAAAAGAATTTTTGATTTTTCGGAAAATAAAAATCTGTGGGATAAGGTGGGCCCCACTTTTTGCCGACGTAGTCCAATGGGAGAGTGACACGTGTCAGCACTACCCGAGCAACTGGCCACGTCATCGGCCAGGCTGCCCGAGGTATAGAAAAGGGCCAAAATCTTAAACCCGAGGTACCTAAAAGGGACAGAAAAACTCGCGGGTATAGAAAGAGGACAAACGCAAAACCCGAGGACCACAAAGGTGCTTATCCCTTTAGATTTACACAATACCACCAAATCCACAAGTTCACTATTTTGTTGCTCACGGCGGCAACACCACCACCAACCCAAACTGCTTCTGGAACCCATACCTGCAAATAATGAAACCCAAAATCATCACCACCAAGCAACAAAAAAGTCGGGAAGAGATAGTCATTGAATTCAAGTATAACACCAAGAAAGCATGCTCCTGGTGGCAAGGTAAAAATAAAAAACTGAAAATAATGAATTCGTGTTAACCCATACCTGCAAATAATGATACCCAAAATCATCACCGCCCAGCAACACAAAAGCCAGGAAGAGATAGTGATTGAATTCAAGTATAACACCAAGAAATCATGCTCCTGAGCTTTGAGTTAGAAAATCGCATGTGGAAAATTATCTTATCCCACCCAGTAATACGAAAGAAAAATAAAAAAAAAAAGATAGATTGACTGAATAAATGAAGAAGAAGAAGAAGGAGGAGGAAGAAAAGACAAGAGTAGCACTACTTGTAAAGAGCGAAAATGATGGTTGCAGATCTTCAACCTAATTATGATTATTATAATTATTAGCTGCTGCTGCTACAACTTCTTAACTACCCAAACCCAAACCTGTAGGCGGCAAGGCGGTGCCGAGGCTATGGCGGCCTCACGTTCCTCCAGCGACGAGTAGTGGAGTAGCTTCAAGTGGGAGAGTGGTGGCGGCACTTGTGTGTTAGAGAAGAAGATGTAGGTTTAGGGCTTTAATTTTTCCCCTTTACACACACACACAACCACACGTGTGTGGTAACTTTTTTAATAAATGGAGTTGGGTGGACCGGCAGAAAATTTGGGTCAACCAGTAAGTATTTTAGTTTAAAAATAGAAATCAATTATTGTAATTTTAGAAATTGAAAATCAGTGGAAAAAGGTGGGTCCCACAATAAATTTCCACGTGTACCAGTACAATTGCGACACCTGTCAAGTGGACCCGGGTAGATGGCCACGTCATTGCCCGGGCTGCCCGAGGTATATAAAAGGGGCAGGAACTGAAACTCGAGGTATATAAAAGGGACGCAAAAACTCCCGGGTACACAAACGGAACAAATGCGAAACCCCAGGTACTAAAAAGGTGCTTGACCCTTTTTTTGGGTAATCATGGCATTTAGGCCAACTATTTCTTGATGGCCAAAGACAGTTTATTTTCTTGGTGGCCAGAGGCGGATCCAGGGGTCAAGTAGGGGCTCAGGCTTCCCCTAGGATTTGCCTCTTGTACTATATATGGCAACAATCTCACAAAAAAAAACGTTTGGCTTGGTGGTACGGGTGCTTGTAACTTAGCCCTAAGAGATTTAGGATTCGTAGAAATAAGGTAACAGTTGAGTTGCTTTCGGAATAAAATTCTTGAAGATGAAGACGAGGGAGCAGTAGACTAGTGATGGGCTAATAGTTGAGTTGCTTTCGAAAAAAAATTCTTGAAGACGAAGATGAGGAAGCAGGAGATTAATGATGGGCAATCGGCAATAACTTTCTTCTGCCGTAGGGAAACCTTTGATTGGCCAACCGGTTTTCTTGGCTAAGAAGTTGCTATGGAGTTGTGTTTGCGCTTAACACAGTTTGAAGGATGTGATATGGCCAAGGAAACTTTGTTTGGCTTAAAAACAAAAAAATAAGTTTTTAGTTTGCTACACTCTATGAATTGTCCGCGGTGGCACTTGACTTGGTGGTTTGTGGGTCGTTGTCGTCCTAAATATTTCAATAATGGTCATGATATGGTACTTATGCTGACCGAGTTGTTGGATGTCGACTTGGTCCTTTCGGAGTTCTGTGGTAATGATCACCTCATAGTGAACCATTCTCGGAGTTGCCTTTGACTATTGGAGATTGTTGATCGCCCCCTAGTGGTCCGACCTTGAGTTGCCCATGACCGTTGGAGGTCGGTGATCATTAAGTTACAATGGTCAGGATGGCCTTTATCCATCCTAGGAATGTCTGAATAAGTGTAATGGAGCACTTCTGGCTTAATAGCCAATGATCGCTTAAGCACCCGAGACTTGTATTATTCATCGTAGAGGTTAGGTTTGGCTTGGATGGACAATGATATGGACCTCACTAGTGTTTTCTAGCGACCATTAAGTGAGCAACGATCGCCTTTGTAATCACGATTTTCGTGGTAAGATTCAGCAAACACCCCTTCAATTTACAATAGCCTTCAATTAAAAGGCTGAAGGGGGCAACTGTTTGTACCAGGCCCAAAATCGTGGGCTTAGGGATGTGTGTGGGCTGGTTGCTAATCATTGGGCATCTAGAGTAGTGATAGTTGGGCTTGTTGTCATCAACTAGGGGTGTGATTGTTGGACTTGTTGTCACCGACCAGAGGAGTGATCATTGGGCTTGTTCTCATTTAAGAATAGGTCAGAGTTACTTGGTGGCAAGAATAGAAATCTTCACGAATTTGGAATTTGGATTTGATGATGGCAGGGAATGATTATATTCGGAATTTGAATTTAAAGAACGAACTGGTCTTATCTTGGAAGATTTAGATTTGAAGGTTAGCCTATCTCACAAGAGTTGAATTTAGATTTTAAAGTGAGCTTATCTTTGAGAGGGTTTAAATTTTGTGATGATCTTTGCTTATCATTTGATTGTTAGTGGTGTCTATATAAAGGCATGTTTCATTCTTGCTAGAGCCCAGAAAAAAACAAATCAATCAAATTTCTACTTTTATTCAGTTCTTACCTTTATTTCACTTTTTTGCACTTTAGTGTAGTTTTACTACTTTTATCATGTATCTTTAGTATAATTTAGTTTAGACTACCAAAACCAGTCTGAGAACGCACAACACCATTAGCTAGATCCTTTTGTGGTCGGATCCGATACCAGATAATCGCTCGCTGTTCAAAATGACGAACAAATATCCATTTATTTTGCAAGAAACAAGTCAAAATGGATTGTATAGGCTTCCCCTATAGCCACATTCAGGTAGGCTTGGATAAATTGAGTTGCCAGAGCATAGGAGTTTCTATTATAATCTCAAATTAAGGCTCCAAAACCAACCCTTTGGCTGGAATGGCTACGTCAGTGTTGAGTTTAAAGATCGTGCTGGATGGTGGCTTCTACCTTAATGCTGTCTTTAGAGGCATTGGTCATGAGGTTGTATGAAAGTTCCTTGTAGCTTCAGAGGAGATCTGTCACTTCTTGTACCAAGTAGTGATACGTTTAGATTGATGGTCGAGGACCCATGACCTTTCTAGATAAACCAAGCTAAACACATTGTTTGTTCTAAATAATCTTCTGCAAGTTGCTCTCACACTTTTTAAAGCTAATCCACCACAGATTGGTTGGTTTAAACTTCAGCAACTGCTGCCACAAGACTATCTCGCCAGAACGCTAGTGATTTGGGGCACTCTTGGATAAGATGAATTGTTGTTTCTTGTCTTGAGTTGCACTAGGGCAGGAAACATCACCTAAGTTGAGTTGACTGGCCACATTACTATGAATTGAGAGGATGTTTGTGCAGAGTCACTATACAAAAGATCAAGCTTTGATGGGAGGTGGATTTTCCTTATGAATTTCTACCAGGATTCTTGCATACTTGGTACTGTGAACTTTATAGTAGCACAATTTGGATGTCTGTGTGATAAAAAAAAAGATGACAGACTATGTACTGGCATGATAGTGAGAAATACCATAATGGAGAATCACAAGGCTAACGTTCACTTATAGGAATATGCTTCTTCTCATCAAGGAACTATTAACACGACCAATAAAGTCTTTCATTTCGGATTTTACTGGCCAACCATTTACAAGGATGCAAGGTCATTTGTGCAGTCCTGTTTCCATTGCCAGTGCACTGGAAACATCTCTTAGCAGCATGAAGCTCCACAGACTGGTATATTGATTGTTAAGCCATTTGATATGTGAGGAATCGACTTCATAGGTCAATTTCCCTCTTCCCAGTCTAATCAATATATCTTGGTAGCAGTTGGCTATGTGACAAAGTGGAAAGATGCCATTGCCTCCAAAACCAAAGACAGAGAGGTAATGACCAAGTACTTTCATAAAAACATCTTCACAAGGTTTGGTGTTCCATGCGTTATAATCATTGATGGAGACAAGCACTTTCGCAATAAGCTGCTTGAGGCGTTGTTGAAGAAGTAGGGAGTGACATACAGAGTTGCAACATCTTATCACGCATAGACCAGTGGGGAAAGTGGAGGTTACCAACCGGGAGACCAAGCGCATACTGGAGGAAACAGTCAGTACCACCCGCAAAGATTGGTCCGTGGAGCTGGATGAGATCGAGGAAATCTGCCTTGAGGCCTATGAAAACAATAAGAACTACAAGGAAAGATCTAAATAGTGGCATGACAACAATATACTCCGGAGGCAATTTAAGGAGGGGGAGCAAGTGTTGTGATTCAATTCTTGACTCAAACTGTTTCCTGAAAAGTTTCGTTCCCGTTGGTTCAAACCTTTTATAGTAGTACAAGCATTTCCCCATGATGCTGTAGAGATTTGTGGAGATGATAACCTCACTTTCAAGGTCAATCACCAGCGCCTAAAGCAATATTTCCCCAATAAAACGCTTAAAGAGACAACCAGAGTGTCTCTGACAGCGCCCGGCACAGGGTAATCTGGAGGGTGTCCAGATACAAGATGCAAAAGAAGCGCTGCTGGGGAGGCAACCCGAGGTATCTTTATTGTTTTCCATAAATCTCATTAGGTTTTATTTCTTGTGTTTACATTTCTATTTTTTTTCAGGTAAAAGAAAAATAAAATTAAAGACAAAAGGAGGGAACATGAAGACGGAGTTGGAACAGATTGCACATATCTTCGTCGCCAAACATATAAGCATTCTTGAACTTCATCTTGCAATTTAATTAGATTATGCCCATTTTTTGTCATGTTTTGTTTTTATGTGTTAATTGTCAAAAATCTTTTATGCTTTCAAATTCATGATTTGCATCATATGTTTCCTTTTGTGCACTTTTATGTTTGTTGTGGACAGTTTGGGGGAGTTCCTCCCTATGTGTTGCGTTGTTCTTTTTCTATTTCTATACCATTCTTTGTTGTGTGTATTTGATTCTGTTTCCTAGTTAGAACATGATGCACTTTAAGTTTAGGGGAGTAGAAATTTGTATTTTCTATTTTCTTTTGCATTGCATTACATGATTCTGTAGTTTCACCAAAAGACTTGGATATGCAACGTGCATGTTGTTGGTCTTCATTTGTCTCTTCTGATTTTTGCATAGAAATAGAACCTTGTTAGGCATGCTGTTACCCTGCCTCTTGCGAATCCTATTGGATTTGAGCTTTAATATTATTAAATTCAACACTCTTTTTAGATTAGTTTAGATTACAGGATGAGAGATCAGGATCAATTCAGAAATCATGATCTTAACAAGGTAACATGTGCCAATTATTTTTTTAAAATTTGGATAGTAGTTTTAAAATTATCTTAGAAAGGACTCTTAATTTCTTTTGAAGCGGAAATAATGGCATCATTGTGTAATTGAGGATGTGATGTTGGCATTGTTCGATTCTACCCTATATTATTTATACCTTGACAACCCCTTAAGCTTTGGAATGATGGTTAATTTTAATTTCTCATAAATTCGCATCATCGCACTATAGCATTCACAGCCATGAAAAACCATCAGAATACTCACTGAGCACACAATTCTTTAAAATTTAGCCGACCCTATCTGCTTGCCTACTTAATTCTAAATTTCAGGATGACAGTATTCTTTCCTCTTTCCAGTAATGGTCACATGGTGATTTACAATGTACCTGTCATGATGTAAATGGAGATGGATTTCATAAGAATAGGGAGAAGTTTAGAGTACTTCAATATACTGAGGGAGTACTTGTTCAAAAAAACTAAAAAAGAACAAGGAAAAGAAAGAACAAAAAAAAAGAAAAAATGTTCCCTTGAAATCTTTTGTCACTAATTTCTCCAATAATCCTACTGTGCTCCTACATCCAGGTTACTTTGGTCTGATCATAACTTTTAAGGAAGAAGCTATCTTGAGTTAGAATTTTAGAAGGTAAGTAGATCTTTGTTAGGTTGTGTAATTCCTTTCTTTGGTACACAAATATGTCCCCATTACATGACCAAGTAAAGACCCGTTGATCTTTGGTTACACCCTGATGCATATTAGTAAAGATTCAGAACTTGAGTTGGCCAATGAGATAATTGTTTTCACAAGTACTTAATTTAATTCATCGGCACAATGACCTTTGACGGCTGAATGGTAACTGATTGACCTCTTTCATTATCTACGTTTCTATTAAACTTTGTTGGATTGGAGTTGATCTCTTCATTCTAAGGATTTGACAGAATATCAAATAGGCATTGCAACATGGTGTATGACAATTTCTATTGATGTGTTTAATTTGTAGGGATGATTGTAGTCTCCTGTTGTATCTTATTCTTTGTGTCCGTGTTTTTTTTGCTTGGGGACAAGCAAAAGTTCAAGTTTAGGAGAATTTGATATGCATGAAATTACACATAGTTAACAGCATGTTTTATAGTTGTTTGGCCTTGTGTTTGAGACTCATGCATACATTTAGCTAGCAAAACACTATCTTTTATGTCATGTTCGATTTTGCTGATCCGTATTCACTATTAGGTGCATTTATATCCTTTTTGAAGAGAAAATCGATGATCCTAGCTCAAAATCAAGATAAGTGGTGTAGAACCCTGTTTTAGTACAATCTACGAGCTAGATAACGTCCCTTACCGTGTATTGTCGACATGACCTTATTTTTATAAAGACTTGTGCCTAAATTTTCGGGATCCAGAAGGGAATGCATATGGACACTCCTAGTATGGAAAGAAGACCTAGTTGCTTCATTTTTGGAAGAAGATGATTAAGACTTAGGATTTTATAAGGAGACTTTGGCACATATATATATAGAAAAGAAAACCTTAAGGGGAGGCATCGAACACACACGTCAAGACACTTTCTAAGTAGCAGGAATTACAGAATTTCGGCAAAGAAGAAAGTGAAGCATTCATCTTTGTTTTTGTCAACTTTTCTTGGTTTGTTTTATTATGCCGACTATACTTTTTATTTTCATTATTTCTTCTAGAATTATGTGCTAAACCCTTCATCTAGGTCTACGGGATGTAACTTTTTGTCGATTACTTTAGTTAATTATTTAGAATGGTTTATATAAAATCATTTATGCCTTTATTTACTTCACAACGTGCTTCACAATGTTAACAAATTGGCCACTCTTTAGCACTATCTTAAACAACCGAGTGAAGAACCAAGAGGTGAAATAAGAAAATCTAAAAATCCGTAGTAAACCTTTAATCTGCTGAAACCAGGACTCGAAACCTGGAACTTGGGGGTTTAAGGGGAATGCAGTGCGCATTATGACTGCAGCCAATGCTAATTGGTGAGTTTTACTTATTTTTTTTTAATACTAGAAGAGTATCCCAGTCGACTATCAGACTGATCTCTCCCCGTGGCTCGATGCATCACCCTTGTGAGGGTGAGTTTTACTTATTTTTTTTTATACTAGAAGAGTATCCCAGTCGACTATCAGACTAATCTCTCCCCATGACTCTATGCATCACCCTTTTCAGGGTGAGTTTTACTTATTTAATTTTGAGTTATTTGTTTTATTTCCTGATTCAATTATTTTTCCGATCTGTGAGGACCAGACCCAAAGCTGATTGGGCCTCCTCACCTATTCCTTTACACCTTCCTCTTAACCATCACGCTATATCTTTGGAGTCGCCACCCAAATTTTATTATAGGGGAAAATTCGGAAAAAACCTTTCTTGAATCCCAATGACTCCATTAAAGGCAACAGATTGGCGAACCAAAGATATTGGGCCCGGGGGTTTGTCACGGATGGGAAGGTGTTAGACACCCATCTATGTTGGGTCGAAACTTTGTGCAGTTGAGGAATAATTGTATGCCTTGTGAAAAGTATGTGTGATGTGTGGAAACAAGTCAAATAAAATAACAAAATTAAATTGAAACAAAAAGGAAAATGAAAATAATTAGGCTTGAGTTTCCACCACTAGAAACCACCTACGTACCCTGGCGACTGTGAATACCAGACCCAAAATCACTTGGGCCTATTCACCTAATCCTTTCATCTTCTTCCTTGGGTCAATCCCATAACATTGGAGTTGCCACCCAAGTTTTATTTAGGACAAAACTTGGGAAAAACCTTGGTGTGACTCCTTTAGGCTACATGGTCTTGGCGAACCAAATTCATGGGATCGGGGGTTCGTCACAGATGGGAAGGTGTTAGGCACCCATCCTTGTTGGGTCGAGACTGTGTGCAATTGTAAAATGCAAGTGTGTCTGGTGCGAGTGTGCATGTGTGGAAAATAAAGAGAAGGGGAGAAGAAGAAGATTTGGCTTGTATCCCGTTGTAAAACCGAGACTACCTATGTACCCGAGTGACCGGGGTCAAAGCCACGTAGTTCTAAACATGGCACTAATCGGCCACTTACATCATCAAAAGCAACATCATACAATCAGCATAGAATCAATCAAAGGAGTTTAGTGTTACCTCTTGTAGCCCTCCTCTAGCTCCTTGCAATGGGTCGAGTTCTACACCCACCTTCTTGTCGTTCCTAAGCTCAATAGTTGGTCCTCTACTTGACTCCTCCTTGCGAATCTACTGTTGCTGCTTCCCACGAAATACCTCCAATGTTTCTACCTAAAAATGTGTTTCTAAGCTTGGAGAAGTAGAGTTTCTCCAAGCACTCATGGCTTAAAGGTGTATGTGTGAGAAAAGTTTGTGATCCCCTGAAATGTGTGTGAGGGGTCCTATTTATAGTACTCTCGGAAGCCTACGGGCGTGGACCTGCTTAATGGTGAAGATTATGCCCGAAAATCTGGTCCAAAACTGCGTAAGATCGAAATTAGAAACGAAATAGGAGATTTGGGCGAATCTGGGGAGACATGACCGCCGCTGCCGGCAGTCATCTACTGCTTGACCGCTAGTGCCAGCGGTCTTAGTGGATGCCTGCCAGCACCTGGAGGTCGTCGCGAGAGGACCGCTGGTTGCCCCGCTTGTCACCCGTTCTTTCCATTTTCGAACCCCCAATCCCCCTAATTCAGCCGTGATCTGATCTTACCGCGTAGTTAACCCCTAATCAACCCAGAATCACTCAATTACTTGATTATCACTCCCCCTAAATCATTCCATAACAGATTGATTACACCTTAATGCCTATTTCATACTAAATCATACCAAAAACAACATTTCTACATAAATGATGATTTAGCTCTGATTTTTGTGGAAAATCAGAGCTAAAATTAACCTGCAAGAAATGTGTCAATGGGCTGGGTAAACTCTGGAAAATCCATTTACTTGGACCCTTAAACCCATTCCTAACCCAAAAATAAATCACCTCAATATAATTGGGGTAAAAACTACTAAAAGAGCCCAAGCAATGAAATAAATTGTATTTTAATATAAATAAACCTTATTATATGTTTTACCCTAAGACTAAATCATCTCATTAATCCTAAATTTCCGATGCGCAAAGGTTTAGATTACCAAAATACATTAATTCTACTAAATTAAATTCTTATCATGCCTTGACTCAAAATCAAATCATCTCATTAACCTCAAGTCAAGCATGTTTAGAATCTAATTTTAGTAAAATATTCGTCGGTCAAATTTGGGTGTTCACAGATGCCTCTCGTTGATGAGTCCTTAGAAACTAAAAACAAAACAACGTAAGATAGGAACCACCAAATTTGAATAATAAATGTGTGGTGTGTGCCAAGTTTCGGAGCATCCCATGCTCCTCTTCAGGAATCATCTCATCCTGAAGTTTTGAAGGACTGGCCCTCGGATCCTGGGAATCATCTCATCCTAGGTTTTTGGGAATCACTCATCCCGAGGCGATAAAATCATCTCATCTATCGGGTTATTGACAAGGAATCGTCCCATCCTTGTCAACTAGGTTTTGATTTGGGAATTATCTCATCCCAGGTCTTGGGAATTATCTCATCCTGAGGTGATAGAATCATCTCATCTATCAGATTGTTGACAAGGAATCGTCCCATCCTTGCAAACTAGGTTTCGATTTGAGAATCATCTCATCCCAGGTCTCGGGAATCATCTCATCCCGAGGTGATAGAATCATCTCATCTATCGGGTTGTTGACAAGGAATCGTCCCATCCTTGTCAACTAGGTTTCGATTTGGGAATCATCTCATCCCAGGTCTCGGGGAATCATCTCATCCCGAGGTGATAGAATCGGTTGTTGACGAGGAATCGTCCCATCCTTGCCAACTAGGTTTTGATTTTGAGAATCATTTCATCCTAGGTCTTTGGAATCATCACATCTCGAGGTGATAGAATCATCTCATCCATCAGGTTGTTGACAAGGAATCGTCCCATCCTTGCCAACTAGGTTTTGATTTTGGGAATCATTTCTTCCCAAGTCTCGGGAATCATCTCATCCCAATGGCTTCGCCATTGACTTCTGTCAGAAATGCCGTTTCACGGCCTGGTTATCTAGTCCTTAGGCATCTCATGCCCCTATCATCATCTAAGATGTCGCTCTGCGACTGTGTTGTCTATGCCTTGGGCATCACATGCCCCTACATCTCTCATCGAAAAGGTTCCACCTTGTGGCTTGGTTGTCGGTAATCATCCTTTGTCTACTCAACATTTTGGTTTGGGAATCATCTCATCCCGAAGTTTGGTTTTGCGTGTACCGGGTACACGGCTTTGGTTTTGCGTGTATCGAGTACACAGCTTTAGCTTTGCGTGTACTGGGTACACGGCTTTGGCTTTGCATTTCCTCAGATTTGTCCCTTTTCTTCTCTCAATTTTACGTGTACCGCGTACACGGCTTTGGTTTTGCGTGTACCGGGTACACGGCTTTGGTTTTGCATGTACCAGGTACACGGCTTTGGTTTTATTCCCTTCATCCCATGGCTTGCAAAAACTGGGTCCCCTGCTTCCGACTCATATGTCTCAAGGTCGACTCATCTCAGAGTTTGCGAAGGTTGGGCACTTGGTTCACTAGTTTCTCTCATGTCCGGATTTCCTCATGGTTTGGTTTACCTCACTCCTCCCTGGGTTTGCTCTCGCATGGTTTACTTCACTTTCTCCATCTCACGGTTTGCAGGAGCTGGGTCCCGGCTTTAGGTTTTCTCATTGTCTAATCGGTTTTCATTCATGGCTAGGTCATCCAGGTTCGCTCTTCTCCGGTTTCCCTCATGTCTGGGTCCACTCTCACCTGATTTTCTCTTATGTCTAGTTTTCTCTCAAGTCTGGTCTCTTCGTTTGCGGGAGCTAGGTCCCGGCTTTTGGTCTACTCTCCCCTGGGTGGCTTTTCCTTATTTCATGGTCTGCGGGCGCTGGGGACCCAGCTCTGGGTTCACTCCTCTCTGGGTTGTAAAGATTGGATCCTTGGCTTTTGACTGGGTTAACTGGTTCTCTCGAGGTTGCGATGACCAGGTCATCGGCTTTTGACTGGGTTGACCCACGAGGAAAGGTTAGGTTTTCCCTCATGGTCTGGTCGCCTTACTTTTGGGTTCTTCACCTTCTCAAGTTTAGGTTGGATGTATGTCTGGGCTATCCTGGTATTTCTGATTCCCTCACAATCTCACAGGTTTAAGAAGAATGTTTCCTCATGATCGGGTTGTCTGGATCCCATGTCCTTGTTTACTGGATCTAATGTTGTGCCCCTTGAGACACACAAATCAGAAGTAGGGTGTGATACCCCTAATATCTTGCCATGATTTGAGAGGTAGAGTTTGGTGTATCCCCAATACAAATAAGTCAACCCAAGTGGGGGTTGTGCCCTCAATTCCGGATTTCCAATGATTTATTCGGATCCAAGCAATGCATCTTATTATTCGGGACTCATAAATGTGCATACAGGGTTTTATCTTGGAGAAAGGATCGTTCCGGGGCGCGGGGCCTGCAAAAATCGACAAAAGACCCCAAAACAGAGGTGGCGGTCATGTGAGGAGGCCCGCCAGCGCCCGACGGTCATGTGGGGATGACCGTCAGGGCTTGGCGGTCTTCTCGTGATGTCCGCCGGCCCTATTTGGGGTTTAAAAGCCCCTTTTTTCTCTCTCTCCCCTCATTCTTCATTAATACACTCTCAAACCTCGAATTCTCTCATTTTTCTCTCCCTCCCTTATTCTCAAAACACTCTAAATCATCTCCCCTTTCCTCCCAGTCCTCATCCCTGGCATCATCATCATCAAATCCTTCCAAATTGCGAGAAGAGACAATGAGGAAATATCGTCCCGAATCCGACCCAGAGGAGAATCCCAGCCTATTGTTGAAATCTCCTAGTAGGCACATCTCCTCCCAACTTCACAAAGTTCAGTTAAGTGATTTCTAAACCCAACAACTTCTTGAATTTAGGCTTTGATTAATTTTTCGAGTTTATGCCCATATGCCCCTTGAATTTGAATTTATATGATGCATGTTGTGTTTGAATGCTTTAAAATGCTCCTAAGATGTCTAGAATGCTTTCCCCCATACTCGTTTCATGGATTAAACACAAGAAATCATGCATTGAGGTTCTATCAAAATTGGGGGTTTAGGGGTTTTGGCGAATTTTGGGGATTCTGAGTGATTTTGACGTTGTTTTGATATTGCGAATGCGTGGAATTGATGTTGGGTGACTGGGTATTAATGGGCTTGTCCCAATTTTGGCCAATTTTGAACTTTGACGGGGCGGATTTTTGTGATTTTCTTGTATTTTGACCCGTAAATAAAACTGTGCTATGATGTTGGTATGCATGATGTAAGCGTGTAATCCTATCCTTATGATGCATGTCTTGATGTGTGTAGTCTTGGTTTGATCTTGGTGAATCCGGTTTGGCATGAGTATCGACTTCTTTTGGCACATCTACACAGGACTTGAAGGATAGGCAGCGAAATCATGCTGGGGCTAATGCCGCCATCTCATCCTTGAGCATGTGAGGAAGGACAGGCCTGTTCGAGAAATCATTGAGAGGGTTGGGTTATGGGACTTCTTTTGCACTTTTCAAGGAGATAGAGTTGACCTACAGGCTGTATTAGCCCTGGGTGAGAGGTGGTGGGATACCACCAATACCTTCCACTTTGCTTGTGGTGAGATGACTATGACTCCGGATTTTACCCACATCACTGGGCTATTGTTCCAAGGCGATCCAGTCGTCTTTGACCAGTAGTTAGGCATCGATCGTTTTCAGGAGCTGGTAGGACTTGTCCCTGACTGGGTCTGCACATGTGAGGTGTCTCCTACGTGGCTGCAAAATGCCTTGTTGGGTCCTCAGTATTCTGGGACAGTAGAGCAGAGAGCCCGAGGCTTGATATTGGTGAGCATGAGTAGATCCCTCTTTGCTTCTGGTAGTGATCGGGTTCGATGTGATTTATTGGCGTCGCTTGTCCATTTGGACAGACCGCGGATCGATTGGGCCTTGGCGGGTTTCGCGAACGCCTACCAGGAGATGTGCAACTTTTCTCGGGTTGCTGCCAAGCACTTCTATGGTTTAGCTTGGATTTTGGAAGTATGTCTTTTTACCCTTGTCTCTTTTATCATATCTATTTGCCTCTTCATCTCCTTATTTACTCGGGTAACTTTGGTAGGTGTGGGGTCAAGAGTACTTTTGATTGTTTGCTCCGAAGCAGTCAGCTGATGAGAAGTCATGGCAAGTTTCTCTCCGTTGGGGCTCCCCGAGCCGTGGGACTAGGGATAATGCCCACGACCGAGTACCAACCCGTCAGTTACGTAGATTAGGTTGCCATGTCGGGCAAGGTACCTTTTCTCCCTCATCTCTTGTTTCCCAGAAAACCCTTTTTGTAGCATTGTCTTACCGAACACTTATTGGCAAATCCAGTTTTTTCCTTTTGCAGCTTACCAGGACATATTGGAGAGGATTGATTCCATGGCTCTAGTGATGGATCACTGTCGATGCTTGATAGGGTACCCTGATATGAGGGTGCGGTACCTCAGGGATCGTGTATGTGCGCAGACCATTGAACTCCCACGTATACCACGTGACCCTTCGATCTCTATGCGGGACATCAATGAGCGGGGTGAGGCCCCTGAAGGCGACCGTTTGGATTGGCATGCCGATGTCTTGGCCTTACCAGGTGACTATTTTTCCTTTTTCAGTGAATTTCTGATGCCTCCCTTGACTACCCCAGAGGCAGGTGGATCGATGGCCAGTACTGGTCTGTCTCGGCAAAGCTCTGCCTCACGGAGGAGGAACGGCACCGGGGCGTCTTCTTCTATTTCTGGTCCTGTTCTCAGCCTGTGATGCTGACTTTGAATCTTTTGATGATTCATATAGGCGTTATTGGGTATCATTTTCCGAGGACCTCCCTCCTGCTTTTACACCATTCCCAGCTGATGTTACTATGGTACGTCCTGAATCACTATCCTCACATGTCTCCTCCCTTTCCTTATATCTTCACTGATCTTCTCCATATCAAATAGATTCCGGCCACTAAGGTTTCCCGATTATGGACATTGCTTGGACAGGCCAAGGCAACCCTGACGGCCCAAGAAATTCAAATACGGGAATTGACTTTCTGTGTGAGAGAAGGGGGATGTGCTCGTCCTGCACCATTGTCTCGGAATCCTCGCCCTACCAGACCATTGGTGCCTCCTTCAATCCCTCAGTCGGTTGACCCCTCCTCGGGCCATTTTGAGGATACCATTCAGGAGTGTACTCGCTCGGTCCGCCAAACTTGGAGCAAGAAGAGGTGGTCTTGATAAATGCATGTATGCCCTAGTATCTAAATGTGTGTACTTTAGCGGGATAACTCCTTTTCTTTTCTTTTTCTTATGCATATATGCATGTCTAGACACTTGTATTTTGATGGGATGACTCCGTGTGAATGCATGTCTATTTTTCCTATTCTTGAGATGCAGTTATATGAAATTTTGAAAACTACCGAATCATGCACCATGAGTACCGGGATAGGTTAGGTATCAAGTCTTGAAAGATTCTCGCAAGGTTGCACAAAATACCCTCTCCTCTTCGTTGGGCTTATCATTCTGAGTAAGGATTTCCATGAAAATGAGCATGCCCCAAATCCCCCAAACACCATTTGGCCTTAACTTTTGCCTACGCGCCCTTTCGGATTTTCAACCTAGCAGGCATGTCCTAACTTTTGCCTAAATCGCCCTTTCGGGTTTTCAATCTAGCGGACTAGTCCCCCTCTCTTCCTCCGTTTTCTTTTATTTTCTTCCTCTGGGGTGGGTGGTGGTCAAAACTTATCCAGGTGATGGCGGATTCCAGGCCTTTTGATCTCATGGTGACACTTTTCGGGTGATGGCTTGATTTTGGTCCCTCTTTGACTTAACAACATGACTAGGAAAAGTCTAGGGACACTACTTTTGAGCAATGGAGGAGGCTTTCTCAACAGATAAAATCCAGACCTAAACCTTATCAGCTTTTATCAACATAGCTTAGGAACCAAACTTCATTTAGACCGTGCTCCCTTACAGAGTTACCTACGTACCAGTAGAGAATTCTTTCAAATCGCGGAGAAGTGCTTTTCTCGAGAAGTTAAATGGCACATTGGTTGCGAGTGCACATCCCCTTTTCTTTTTTTTTTCTTTCTTTCCTCTTTTTTTCTTTTTTTTTTCTTTCTTTCCTCTTTTTTCTTGTTTATTCTTTTTTTTTCTTCTTCTCTTTTTCTTGTTTTTTTTTTGGGGAAATGACCTCACAAGCCAGGCTTACTAATTCCAAACAAAGTATTTGATTTGAAACAGATTTGATTTACTGGATCAGGTCTTCATAGTTCATTCTATGGTTTCCAAACTAAGTTGATAAATTCTGATAAGATTTAAGACATCACCTTCATAAATAAAGGGATAAGAACATCCATTACATGAATACTAAGCAAAAGACACTAATTAAAGGTAGACAACATTGACTCTTCGAGGTGAAGTTAACATGGATAGACTTCAACCCTCTTTTATTTTGAAAAAAAAACATAAAAAAAAGACAGACTCAACACTTCGAAACCCCTAAGTCTTCTTATCCTCCACATTAGTTGTTCTAAGCATCCTCCTCCATCACCCATTTGATCTTGTCCGGGTACACAAGCTTTCTCCATGGGACCATAGTGACGGTTTCCTTCGGGTCATCACGTTGGACTTCAATCGTCATTGTCTCGCCCCCCCACCCCTTGACTGTCTTCATCTTCCTCGTTGGTCATCATGCCATCATGCAATTTTGAATATTCCTCGGATCTTGGGGCATCACCCCAATCATCCCACTTGCTCCCCTTTAGCTCCTGGATGCATTCCCAGAGACTCTCTTTTACTTTGATGCTTTCTCGAGTGAGTGCGGCATTCCGGAGCTGGATGCCCCTCATCACATCTTCAACGAGTGCATATTGTCCCATGGGATCCCGGAACTGTTTCATAGCTACTTGGGCAAATGGTTGTCCTAGTAAGATTCCGTGGAGGATTGTTTCTTCCAACTTGCCCATCAAGGCCCGGAATGTCGATTGCACCTCCTTTTCTTGCTGAAGGCTCTGATCTTTACAAATTGGAAAATCGTCTCCCGTCAGCTTCCCCTCCAAGTTCATTCTCGCGTCAGTAGCACCCTTCGATTGGTTAGCATGCTCATTGCTCATGGTTCCTCCTAACTGATACAAAAAGCGAAGTGGATCTCAATGCCTTGCTTAGGTGGGTTCAAAAAAGAGGGTTGATAACAAATGGTTCAGATGAAAATGGTAGGACATGAGTTGACTCCCAACTAGGCACACTACATTTTTAAAACTTGATGCAAAATGACATGTGTTATGCTGTCCCAACTCTTTAAATTCTTAGGGTAATTGAGCATCTACTCGAAGTATCAAAATGAATCTCCTCTGAACTTTGGTGGATCACTGCTCGAAGATATGGAATGTTCCCCTTCCTTAATTGCCATGGATGACTACTCTTCTTTCCTCTTTCCACAAGACCCTATGTATGCACAAATTCGAATCCCAAAATAACAAAATACATCACATATATACCACATTGGAAATTTCACACGCAGGCACGTACCACTTATTGATTTACAATGCATGGGATGCTCAGGGTATGCAGCTGGTTGCGGGCCAAAAGATTGCCGCTAGGGAATAGGCTGACCTACTCACATGTGATAAAGGATATCACGTGAGGTCCACGGCCAATTAATCCCCATCATTGCTAAGCATCGAGAAACAGGTTCACTCAAACCACTATCGCTGAAGGAAAGCATGTAGAGGATTTGGATTCCCTCGCCCTTTCACGATAAAGGCTTCACATCAATTGTCATGAGTGCAAGGCTTTTATGATGACAAGTACAAGGCACACAAGATTCAACAATTGCACAAAGTCTCTTGAACCCACTACTTCCCTAGTGGAGTCGCCAACTATGAATACCAGACCCAAAATTACTTGGGCCTATTCACCTAATCCTTTCACCTTCTTTCTCGGGTCAATCCCATAATATTGGAGTCGCCACCCAAGTTTTATTTAGGACAAAACTTGGGAAAAACTTTGGTGTGACTCCTTTAGGCTACATGGTCTTGGCGAACCAAAGTCATGGGAATGGGAGTTCGTCACAGATGGGAAGGTGTTAGGCACCCATCCTTGTTGGGTCGAGACTGTGTGCAATTGTAAAATGCAAGTGTGCCTGGTGCGAGTGTGCATGTATGGAAAATAAAGAGAAGGGGAGAAGAAGAAGATTTGGCCTGCATCCCGTTGTAAAACCGAGACTACCTACGTACCCGAGTGACCGGGGTCAAAGCCACGTCGTTCTAAACATGGCACTAATCGACCACTTACATCATCAAAAGCAACATCATACAATCAACAAAGAATCAATCAAAGGAGTTTAGTGTTACCTCTTGTAGCCCTCCTCTAGCTCCTTGCAATGGGTTGAGTTCTACACCCACGTTCTTGTCGTTCCTAAGCTCAATGGTTGGTCCTCTTCTTGACTTCTCCTTGCTAATCTACTGCTGCTGCTTCCCATGAAATACCTCCAGAGTTTCTGCCTAAAAATGTCTTTCTAAGCTTGGAGAAGTAGAGTTTCTCCAAGCACTTAAGGCTTAAAGGTGTGTATGTGAGAAAAGTTTGTGATCCCCTAAAATCTATGTGAGGGGTCCAATTTATAGTGCTCTGGGATGCCTAGGGGCGTGGACCTACTTAATGGTGAAGATTATGCTCGAAAATCTGGTCCAAAACCGCGTAAGATCGAAATTAGAAACAAAATCGGCGAATCTGGGGAGACATGACCGCCGCTGCCGGCAGTCATCTACTACTTGACCACCAGTACCGGCGGTCTTGAGTGGATGCCCGCCAGCACCTGGCGGTCGTCACGAGAAGACTGCCGGTTGCCCGCGTGTCACCCGTCCTTTCCAATTTCAAACCCCCAATCCCCCTAATTCAGCCCTGATCTGATCTTACCGTGTAATTAACCCCTAATCAACCCAGAATCACTCAATTACTTGATTATCACTCCCCTTAAATCATTCCATAACAGATTGATTACACCTTAATGCCTATTTCATACTAAATCATACCAAAAACAACATTTCTACATAAAGGATGATTTAGCTCTGCTTTCCACGAAAATCAGAGGTAAAATTAACCTGCAAGAAATGTGTCAATGGACTGGGTAAACTATGGAAAATCCATTTACTTTGACCCTTAAACCCATTCCTAACCCAAAAATAAATCATCTCAATATAATTGGGTTAAAAACAACTAAAAGAGCCCAAGCAATAAAATGAAATGTATCTTAATGTAAATAAACCATATTATATGTTTTACTCTAAGATTAAATCATCTCATTAATCCTAAAGTTCAGATGCACAAAGTTTTAGATTACCAAAATACATTAATTTTACTAAATTAAATTCTTATCATGCCTTGACTCAAAATCAAATCATCTCATTAACCTCAAGTTAAGCATGTTTGGATTCTATTTTTAGTAAAATATTCGTGGGTCAAATTTCGGTGTTCACAGCGACCGGGTTCAAAGCCCACGTAGTTCTTGTCATGGAATCACAACAACACTTACATCATCAAAAGCATCATTATCATCACCAAATCACCAGCAAATAGCAATCAATAAGATTCACAATCAAAATGGGATTAGAGTACTTATCTTGGTTGTTGGATAGAATCAATGGGTCGTCATCTACTGGATTTTAGACAACGAAAACGGCCGATTCAACTTCTGAGCTCAACATCAAAGTTGTAGATCTCCCTCTTAGCTTTTCAGAGACACCCAGATCACAAGCAATCCGACTTCTAGAACTCGAGATATGAATTATTTTGAGATTTCTCGTATCAGGTCCTTCTACTCGGATTCTCCACCTTCTTGGCTTCTAGATTGCTCCCTCCTCTTGATCTTCTCTTGCTGGCTTCTTTCTTGACGTTTCATCACAAAATTCCTCTAGAGTTTCTGCTTATCTAAATATTTTTAGACTTGGAGAGACAGAAGTTCTCCAAGCACTAAAGCTTATGAGGGGTATGTGTGAAAGAGATTGTGTGTCCTTGAATGTGAATTAGAGGTACTATTTATAGAGTTCTGGGGAGTGCAGGGATCGTGCACCTCTTAATGGTCAAGATTCTGGCCGGAAATCTGGACCAAAACCGTGTAGGATCAAATTAGAAAGAAAATAGGGGAAAAAATTCTGCAGTTTGGGCGCCCATGACCGCCATGCCCGGCGGTTATCCTTGCATGACCGCCAGGACCTGGCGGTCATCCCGAGATGGCCGCCCGGCTCCTCTGGGTTTCCCGCGTTTTTTACATTTTCGGCCCCCAATCCCCCTAATTCTGCCCTGATTTGATCTAACCCTGTAATTAACCCTTAATCAGCCCAAAAAATCCTCTTTTCTTGGTTAGTACTCCTCCCAATCATCTCATAACTAATTGATACACATTAAACCCCCAATTTATGCAAAAATCATACCAAAAACACATTTACCTTTTAAAGGATGATTTAATTTTTATTTTCTACGAAAATCAGAGCTAAAATTAGTCTGCAAGTAATGTGTTTATGGGCTAACCAACTCTGGAGAATCCATTATTTCATTAACTTGGGCCTCTAAATTCATTCCTAACCCAAAAATAAATCATCTCAATATAATTGAGTGGAAAATAAATAAAAAAGTGCAAGCAATGAAATAAAAATATAATTTAGTACATTAGACCTTAATATACATTTTTATCCTAAGATTTAATCATCTCATTAATCCTAGAGTTCAAACATATAAAGTTTCAAATTACCAAAACATATAAGTTCCACTGAATTAATTTTTTATCATGTCTTGACCCAAGACCAAATCAACTCATTAATCCCAAGGTTCAAATATGTTCAAAATCAAAATTAGAAGAATAAACATGGGTCAAATTTGGGTGTTCACAGATGCCCCTCATTGTTGAGTCCTTAGAAACTAATGCGAAACAACGTAAGAAGGGAACAACCAAATTTGAATGATTGATGTAAGCAGTGCGTGTCAAGGGTTGGAACATCCCATGCTCCACCTCGGGAATTTTCTCATCCCGGAGGTTTGTGAGGGACCGACCCTCGGTTTTTGGATAGTGAGGACTAGGTCCTCGGTTTGTGGTTTGCGAAGACCAGGTCTTCGGCTTGTGGGAATCTTCTCATCCTATGCTGTGGTTTTCGAGAATCATCTCATCCCGTGATTTGCGAGAACCGGGTCCTCGGCTTTGGTTTTGCGAGAACCGAGTCCTCGGCTTTTTGGGAATCATCTCATCCCAGGTATTTTTTTTTATTTTTCCTTCAAGGTTTGCGAGAACCAGGTCCTTGGCTTTGGTTTTGCGAGAACCAGGTCCACAGCTTTGGGTTTGCGAGAACCGGGTCCTCGGCTATAGGTTTGAAGGAACTGGGTCCTCAGCTTTTGATTTTGCAAGAACCTGGTCCTTGGCTTGTGTTTGTGGGAACTGGGTCCTCGGCTTTGGTTTTGCGGGGACTGGATCCTCGGCTTTGGTTTGCAAGAACCGGGTCCTCGATTTTGGTTTGCGAGAACTGGGTCCTCGGTTTTGGGTTTGCGAGAACCGAGTCCTGAGCTTTGGTTTGCGAGAACCGTGTCCACGGCTTTAGGCTTGCTCATCTCTGGGTTTGCGAGAATTGGGTTCCCTGCTTTGGGTTTGTATGTCTTGTGGTTTGCGAGAACTAGGTCCTGGGCTTATGGGTTGGTTTTCTCAAGGTTTGCGAGAACTGGGTCCTCATCTTCTGGTTCACTTATCTCAAGGTTTGCGAGAGCTGGGTCCCGGCTTCAGATTGGTTTTCTTAAGGTTTACTCACACCTAGGTTTGTTTATCTCAACTCTGAGTTGCGAGAACCGGGTCCTCGGCTTCAGGTTCACTCATCTCCAGGTTTGCGAGAACTGGGTCCCAGCTTTGGGTTCGCTCCTCTCTTGGTTTCCTCACATCTGGGTTCGCTCATCTCGAGGTTTGCAAGAACTGGGTCCCGGCTTTGGGTTCACTCCTCTCTCACATCTGAGTTTTTGGGTTTGTCCATCTCTAGGTTTGTGAGAACTAGGTCCTCGGCTTTGGGTTTTATTTGAGCTCGGGATTGCGAGGATCGGGTCCCCGGCTTTTTCATGGTGTTTTTGGTATCAACATCTATTGGGGAAGGTGAAGAATGCCATTTCAAGGCCTGGTAACATCTGGGTATCTCATGTTCTCTCATCGTCAAACTGGTCTGGGGAAAGGTGTTGCTCTTGTGGTTGGGTGTGTATGTCTCGCATGTCTCATGCTACCGGGTTCCCTAGTAGGTTTGAAGGAAATGGGGTGTGTCTTGCCCCTTGTCTAAGTGTGGGCACATCATGCCCCTGGTTTGATTCTCTCATAATGGGGTATGATGCCCCCAACATCATCAAGTTATGGATTTAGAAAGGTGGGGTCTAACATGTCCCTGGTTTAGAATCATCTGAGGTGTTCGAACCCATGGTCAAATAGGTAACCTATCTAGTTTGAATAAATGGGCCCACCAAGCCCCTAGGAAAACAAATTATATCAAGGGATAGTGAAACGCCCGTGTCCCAATTTATTAATATAAGTTATAAATTAATTATAGTTTGACCAAATTGCCCTTATCATCCCCGGGACACTCGTATCCCAAAAAAAACTATCCGTTAAGGAATGTAAAGCATGAGAAGTGACCAAAATGCCCTTCTTCCCGGGATACAATATCAACAACATAATCAATGAACAGTTATACAAATAAATTACACAACAACGAGTATGCAGCGGAAGACTAAACATAAGATAACATGTATGCAGTGGACTCTATGGATCCGACCCGAGGAGAGGAAAGCACCGCCACCTGCTGATATGCACCACTGCTCAACGAACAGTTAACCTGCTGATATGCAGTGGACTCTATGGATCCGACCCGAGGAGAGGAAAGCACCGCCACCTGCTGATATGCACCACTGCTCAACGAACTGAAATGCTCGTGTCCCAATTTATTAATATGAGTTATAAATTAATTATAAATTGACCAAATTGCCCTTATCATTCCCGGGACACCCGTATCCCAAATTATCCATTAAAGAATATATAGCATGTGGGACTGTGATGACCGGTTCTACCTCCCTCTTTCTATCTCCCCCTTTCTACCTCCCTCTTTCTCTCTGTCTCTCTCTCTCTCTGGATATGTTTGGGCTTCGCGCCTGGTTTATTTGGGCTTCGTGCCTGGCTTATTTGGGCTTCGTGCCTGGTTGTCTCATGAGACGGGACCGAGCTCGACGCACACAGTAGAGGGCCCTAATAAAATATTTAAACCTAATAACAAAGATAATGACATAAGTTATGACAAGTGATGGACTGTAGTCTGATGATTTCTTGCTCTGTGTATTGTGGTTGTTGTTGTTTGATGCCGGTGTACTTGTAGTTGATTTGTTTTGTATATTATTGGTTTATTTGTCTGCGGTGAGACAGTGGTTGGTCTCACCCCCTCACAGACTTTTACAGGTTAACTGTTCGTTGAGCAGTGGTGCATATCAGCAGGTGGCGGTGCTTTCCTCTCCTCGGGTCGGATCCATAGAGTCCACTGCATACATGTTATCTTATGTTTAGTCTTCCGCTGCATACTCGTTGTTGTGTAATTTATTTGTATAACTGTTCATTGATTATGTTGTTGATATTGTATCCCGGGAAGAAGGGCATTTTGGTCACTTCTCATGCTTTACATTCCTTAACGGATAGTTTTTTTTGGGATACGGGTGTCCCGGGGATGATAAGGGCAATTTGGTCAAACTATAATTAATTTATAACTTATATTAATAAATTGGGACACAAGCGTTTCAGTTGGTAGCGGAGCAGGCTGTAGATCCTTTGGGATGTTTGGATACGTGTTTTTCACTTATGTGGATAAGACTGCTCCTGTCTGAGTCGGTTGTTGCATTTGTCAAACGCATTCATATAGTGAGTCGTACTATGGATCCGGTGGAGGACACGCACCTGCCGGGGGTCGGAGTGACCCGGTATTGTTGTTGAACGACATGTTTATCCTTACAGCTTTGGCTGTAGCAAAATTAATTTTGTGGAATATCCACTGTTTCGTCAGAGTCGGTGTAGACTCTTAACTCATTGCTTGTGCCCTTTGTCTGTGTGGAACTGGCCAATACAAGTAAGAACCATCAATTTGTTTTTGGATGTTATGTCTGTCAAAAGAAGATCTGATATGATTCTTGTGATTTTGTTGATCTTGGAGATCACGTTATGTGTGGTCTGATTATATAAATTTGAGGTTTTGAAGTTACTTGTGAAATTATCTTTTGGATTGAATCTTGTTTGGGGTTCGAGATGATATTCTCTTGAATTAATCTGAGGGTGATTTAATGATGTATTTGGGGAAATATCTTCTAAGAATACTTGAGGCAATTAATTTGGTGAGTTTAGGGATATTAATGGTGATGGTGATAAGAAGGTTTTGATCATGAATGATGGAGATCATGCGTTAGATGAGGATGCTAGGAGTATGTTTACATTGAGGTTTGATTTAGAGGTGATCTGGGTATTGTGATTCAATTGCTAAGTTATTAATTAAGTGATGAGAGATACAATGGTGTAGTAAGTTCCTTATCAAAGAAACTTTGGTGTTCGTGCTAGGAATGACTTGGACGATAGACTTTTAAGTATGAGTTATGCAATGATGTTTGAGTCTGGAGGAATTTACGGTATAGAATTTTAATTGTGATACTTCGGTAGTGATCGAATTCTAGTTCTTAAGGTATGTTCCGGAAATTATATTTTATCGGCATTATTGGTGTACGGTATAGGAAATACTTTGAGGTTCGGAACATTAAATAGATTATGGATTTTTGGTCCTGAAGTATTCACGGTGGGAGTGATAATCTCGCTATTTAGGTAACAATTTAGGGTTCGGTTATCTGAGGATATGCTTAATGGATTAAAAGATTGGATATATTTAGTTGAGTGGGGATAAATGAGATTGTTTATGGATTTTGATAAATTGATGATGATTGGTTAAGGCTCTTGGGTTAGTGCTTTGATCTTATGCTATTTTGATCATGTTCGCTAAAGTCGATGATGGACTTGGGTATATTGGAGTTCTTGCTTGGGAATGATAAGGGCAATTTGGTCAATTTATAATTAATTTATAACTCATATTAATAAATTGGGACACGGGCTTTTCAGGTAGCATGCTCCGGGAAGTAAACTCAAATCTTAGGGTAGCATGCCCCAAAAATCATCACATAATGGAGCAGCATGTCCCGTGAAAAGTGCTTCAAACAAATGGGGTAGCATGCCCCGGAAAAATATTTCGCATAATGGGGTAGCATACCCCGGGAAAACAAAAAACATTCGAGGGGTAGCATGCCCCCGAAAACAAATCGTGGGGTAGCATGCCCAGAAATAAATCACACAGTGGGGTAACATGCCCCGAAAATCGACTCAAAACATGGGGTAGCATGCCTTGGAAATTTAACCCAAAGGATGGGATAGCGTGCCCCAGAAAACGTCACATGGGGTTGCATGCCCTGAAAAATATTTCACATACATGGGGTAGCATGCCCCGAAAAAATTGACTCAAAATATGAGGTAGCATGTCCCAGAAAATCAATTTAAACACATGGGGTAGCATGCCCCATAAAACTCAACACATGGGGTACCATGCCCGAAAATCTTTTCAAATGGACGGGGTAGCATGCTCCAACGCATTCGATTTAAAGACATGGGGTAGCATGCCCCAGGAAACTCAACACGTGGGGTAGCATGCCCAGAGAAATTTGACATAAAATATGGGGTGGCAAGCCTCGGGAAAACAGATCACCTATGAGGGGTAGCATGGCTCGGAAAACACTTCACATTAAATGTAGCATGCCCTAACACACTTGACTCGAAATTCAATTTGAAAAACGTGGGGTAGCATGCCCCGAGAATCCATGTTCGGGCGTACCATGCCTCTCCACTACTTTCCCAGTGGAGTCGCTAGCTGTGAGGACCCGACCCAAAGCTGATTGGGTCTCCTAACCTATTCCTTTACACCTTCCTCTTAACCATCACCCTATATCTTTGGAATTTCCACCCAAATTTTATTACAGGGGAAAATTCGGGAAAAACCTTTCTTGAATCCCAATGACTCAATTTAAGGCAACCGATTGGCGAACCAAAGATATTGGGCCCGGGGATTTGCCACGGATGGGAAGGTGTTAGACACCCATCCTTGTTGGGCCAAAACTTTGTGCAATTGAGGGACAATTGTATGCCTTGTGAAAAGTGTGTGTGATGTGTGGAAACAAGTCACATAAATTAACAAAATTAAATTGAAACAAAAAGGAAAATGAAAATAATGAAAATGGATTTTAGACAATGAAAACGGCTGATTCAGCTTCTGGGCTCAACAGCAAAGTTGTAGATCTCCCTCTTAACTTTCCATAGAGTCCACGATCACAGCAATCCGAATTGTAGAACTCGAGATATGAATTATTTTCTGAGACTGCTCGCATTAGGTCCTTCTACTCGGATTCTCCACCTTCTTGGCTTCCAGATTGCTCCCTCCTCTTGATCTTCTCTTGCTAGCTTCTTTCTTGATGCTTCACCACGAAATTCCTCCAGAATTTCTGCCTATCTAAATATTTCTGGACTTGGAGAGATAGAGTTTCTCCAAGCACTAAAGCTTATGGGGGGTATGTGGGAAAGAGATTGTGTGTCCTTGGATGTGAATTAAAGATCCTATTTATAGTGTTCTGGGGAGTGTAGGGGTCGTGCACCTTTTAATGGTCAAGATTTTGGCCGGAAATCTGGGCCAAAACCGTGTAGGATGAAATTAGAAAGAAAATTGGAGAAAAAATCTGCAGTCTGGGCGCCCATGACCGCCATGCCCGGCGATCATCCCTTGGATGACTGCCAGGCCTGGCGGTCATCCCGAGATGGCCGCCCGGCTCCTCTGGGTTTCACACGCTCTTTCCATTTTCGGCTCCCAATCCCCCTAATTCTGCCCTGATTTGATCAAACTGTGTAATTAACCCCTACTCGGTCCACGAAAACCTCTTTTTCTTGATTAGTACTCCTCCCAATCATCCCATAACTAATTAATACACATTAAACCCCCATTTTATGCAAAAATCATACCAAAAATACATTTACCTTTTAAAGGATGATTTAATTCTGATTTTTTACGAAAATCAGAGCTAAAATTAGTCTACAAGTAATGTGTTTATGGGTTAACCAACTCTGGAGAATCCATTATTTCATTAACTTGGGCCTCTAAATTTATTTCTAACCCAAAAATAAATCATCTCAATATAATTGGGTTGAAAATAAATAAGAAAGCCCAAGCAATGAAACAAAATATATTTTAGTACATTAGACCTTATTATACATTTTTATCCTAAGATTAAATCTTCTCATTAATCCTAGAGTTCAAACCCATAAAGGTTTAAATTACCAAAATATATAAGTTTTACTAAATTAAATTTTTATCATGCCCTTAACCTATGACCAAATCATCTTATTAATCCCAAGATTCAAACGTGTTCAAAATTTAAATTAGAAGAATAATCGTGAGTCAAATTTGGGTGTTCACACGATCTAAAACTTCAACCACATCACGTTCGTTATTTATTTAATTATTATTTAATCATAATTAATCTATTTGCTAAGAACAATGTTTTTTACGTGATCTTGCGGACGTTCTTGTTGGTACACTGTGCTGTTCACTTGCAGTAAATCCGCGTCACCATTCCTAATAAACCCACTTAATTTCTCATGAAACAAAAAGACAAAGCCCTTAGGATTTAAAAAAATGAGACAAATTTGACAAATTCTAAAGCAGCACGAAAATAATAGAGTAGCATACAAAGATTGCAAAGCATCAAGCACGTTTTATATATGAGTGCAGAACACTTCTTTTGTTGGCAGATTTTTAAGAGAATAATCCAATGTTAATTACTTGGATCAAGTAAATTGTTTAGTATCCGCTTTAATGTTTAGGAGTATGAACAAACCATGAATTTTTATCATCAATGGAACTTTCAAAAACAGTTAAAAGCAAGAGAGATTCTTCTTCAAAAAAAATTTCCTTATTTTTAATTTTTTTAGAATTTATTTTTTTAATTGAAAAGGTAGCTCAAGTCGAAGGTCTGCATTAAAATGTTCAACTTCTTGTTTATTTTAGTCAATAGCTATATATATAAAAAAAGGAGTGCTAATATGAAGCAAATTGAATAACCTAATTAAGTAAATTGTAATTAAGCGCGGTAATCAGAAACCAACAGGCCTTGCAAACTCCCCCTTGTTAAAGTTGAAAGTATAATCATCACTACCAGAGTACCAGAGGCGGGAGCGAAATAAGAATTCGAGGGAAGAACTGCTGAAGCAAAAGAAAGTAGTGAGCGAGAGAGAAGAAGATGAAAGTAACATGGAAGAAGACGGACCAGAACAAGAACAAAAAGCGGTCTTTGTCGGCCATATCAAAGTACCCTAACCTTCCTTTCGAATCCGAGCAGCAAGACCCACCAGATAGCCAAAATCACCAATCTGTTGCTTCTCCCCACCAACCGGATTCCCGGTCCAATTCCGAACTCGCCCTCTCCTTGCAATCCCAGGGTGACAAGCTTGCCGAGGTATGCTGTCTGCTCTTCCCTATGCGGCTTTCACTTTCCTACCTACTTTTATGAAAGGAAATTTTGATACTGTTGTGAAAAGGGTATTCGCGTAAAGCCATAATCATTGTGGGAAGGGAACTATGTTGATTTTCTTAATTGGGTTCAAATGTTTGATTGTAGAGATTGGCAAGTTTGGATTTAATTACGGTTTTAGTAAACAGTGCTTGCGGGTTGTGGACAGCTTGGTTTCTTTTTTTGTGTTTCTCCCTTTTTCTGGGTTAGTTTCGTGGGAAAACATTTCGCAAGTGGTGGAGGCATCCAGGACGGAACTCACTTTGATATTAGCCTCGGCGTAGTTGGTGGACTTGTAATCTGTGATGGCTTCTTTGAGGGAAAGGATGGCATCGGAATAGAGACGGAAGCAATCCTTCAAGCAAGACCGAATGTAGGGATCATCATACTGATGGGATGTTTTGTTCTTGAGGAGATGCCTAATGTACTTCTTCGTGGCGGTGAGGTTTTGACGCCTTAGCTTGAGGGAGATGACACACAGAAGTCGTAGGAGAGATTAGGGTCATTTGGTGCGCATTTCCTGCAAGTCTCGTGGATGAGGTTGTGTGCGGGGGTCGTTGCACCTGCATCTTGGACTCCAAAGAGCAGCAGCAGCTGGATAAAGAGGGAAATGGAGAGAATTTACTGCAGAAACCAAGACTTTAGATCACGGCAGTTAAAAGCCAATTCCTATGCTCGTCCCTGTAAACGGGTGGAAAAATTAGTAGGAATAGCTTCTTTTTCCAATGCACTAATGAAATAAGAATTGTTTGTTTTCCAATGTACTGCCAAGGAATCAGATGGTAACTGATTTAAGTTAGTTCTATCTATAAGACTACGTAGAAGTTAGTTGAGGTCAAGAGCAAGAATGAATCTTTCATACTCATCTTATTAACAGATGTCTTCTTCTGCTGTATCCTTCCCCTAGAATGCCTCCGCTAAAAGTTCTGTCCTTGTTGCCTTCACTTAATTATTTTCATTTCCTTGATTCTAGTTGTCATTTTCACTTTTCCACATGCCTGGTTGGTAACTTCCTCTGTATGCAGTTATCTAGATTGTGTGTAGGTGTGTCCTTTTTTTGTTCAAATATATAATAAGCCAGAATGGGATGTTATCTACCATAATTCATCTACTAATTTGCATTTACAACTGAAGGAAGGAAAATATCATGAAGCACTTGGGAAGTGGGAAGCTGCTCTTAATATTATGCCCGAAAGTGCAGTCTTACATGAACAAAAGGCCCAAGTTTTGCTAGAAATTGGAGATGCATGGAATGCACTGAAGGCAGCAACTCGTGTGTGCCATTTCTGCTCTTCCCTCTCTTTATTCCTGCATTTCAAGCTTGGTTTCTCCTGTCATTTAATAATATAATTATAGGTTTGGTGCTAATTTTATCTTTTCGCCCTATATAATGATTAGTGATTGAGTTCAAATTTTGATGATAGGAGCGACTGAATTGGAACCCTCGTGGACTGAGGTACTGTAATGCCTTCCTCTTAGTTGTCGTTTGTTTTTACTCATAGATCCTTTGTGTATCTGATGCTGACACTGTGTACCAGTTTTTTTCCAGTTATGTTTTCCTTGTCGAACCCTAGGTTTCAAAGTCTCTTGGTAGCTGTCTACTTTTTCTGCTTAATACTAGAAATTCAAATAGATTGCAGTCTTCCTAATTGCATGAAGCTAATGAAAGAACATGGAGTCGGTTCTTAATTACAGAACCCATAAAATGCAGCAAAGCAGATAGTGATTTTGATCCTATTTTCAGCAAAGCATATTGAACTAGAAACTTCTTAGGTTCATTTACAACTCCTTCCTGTATGGAATCCTATTTTCAGTAAAATATTTAGGTGTCCATTTTTTCTGGTAACTTAACCCCAAGTCGTTACCAAATTGCCTTGTATTTCTTTTCTTGATTACAACCTTTTTTTCTCATAAAAGCACTTTAGGTCTTTGTTGCATACACGTCCAACTATCTGAAACTTTGCAGCATCTCAACCTTTGCCAGAAATTTCATCATTTTTTCACTCCCTTGTTTATATATTACTAGACATCCCTTTTCTAAGATTGGATGAAATTAATAGAAATGAAGCTTAAGAAATGATTAGATGAAACTATAAACGATTATAGTATTCTCATAGTTTCATCAAAATGCTCCATCATGCTGGCAATGCCAATGAATATTTACTCTGATAAACTGCTGTCTTGTAATATCAAATTGACTGGTTGCATCTTGAACTAGGGTTGATATTCATAGAGTTAGATTGTAATATGCTTAACCTGCAATAGACACTTCATGTTTCTTCCTAGTGAGGAGTTTATTTGCTCCTAAAAGAATCCTTCTGTTTCTTCCAAGAAGGTTAAACAGGGGCTTTTCAAGAATCACCCTGTAAATCATATATTGTTGTCTGATTTGACCACTGACTATGTGCTCATACTCTCTGTCAATTTACGATGTGCAAGTGCTGCACTATATCCTATTATCTTCCTGTAACAACTCATCAACATCGGCAGCAGTTCTACTTGAAGAATCTTTTTCTTTTAGCAAATGAGTCATAGCTTTAGTTTATTGGTTTGTCCCTTTCCAGGCATGGATCACCCTTGGTAGATCACAACTAAATTTTGGGGAGCCTGACAGTGCTATTGTTAGCTTTGACAGGGCATTAGCTATAAAGGTACATTGTCAATGTCTCTTTGCTGCGATTTTCAAATGCTTTACCTGTCAGGATTATGCTGTTACCTACCCATTGGATCTAGAGTAGTTTACCAGTTATGTCAGTCATAGTTGAAATGCGGTGGTTCTGAAAACACATTTACTATCTAAAGATTTCAATATGATTCAGCAATGCAGACTGTGTTTCTTATCCTCTGAAACTTTGCCTGGTTGGAAAAAGAAATCCCATTTGTTGAACAAAGCAACTTAAGAGTTTAATCCATCAGGAGGATTTGCATGGTCTTCTATAGTACAGTTGTTCAGAAAAGAAAAATCATTCTAAAATTTCAGCTTTACCTTCCTTTTCCTTCTCTTCTTTTTTAGAACATAAAACTGTAGATTATTTGATCATTATGTGTTTCCTGTATTCAGGCTGTTAGGAGAGCTATTTCTTAATTAGGATTTTAGCCTAACATATTTGTTTGATCACATCACGATATCTGGGAAATGTGCTTAGCTTCTACAGGCTTCATCCTTTTCCATTTTACCTTCGGAAATATATTAGTCTTGAGTTTACTGGATGCTTGTCGCAGCCTGATTCTAAGGAGGCTCAGGCCGACAGGCATACTGCACTACATCTTGTGAAGAGACGAAAGCAGCTTCAGTCATCAGGCTTGAGTAGCAGTGAAAATCGTTATACAGTGGGTGAGAGGACACAAAGTTCCTAAGTATGCAAAGTTGAATAGAACCAAAAGTTTCTGTACTGTAAAGATGGTGGAAAGGGATTTGTAAAGTTATGAATTTAGGAATGCATTTTATTGTTTTGGCTTGCGTAGATTCAAGTAGATGGATGATACTTGGTTATCATGTGAAGGTGCGGGCAAAGGAACATGCAAATATGAAATCCATTCGTAGGGTATCACGTAATTGTGTACTGTACTCTTTACAAACACAGAAAAGGGAACAAGAATTTCAAATTGTTCTGTTTTTTTCTTTTTGAAAACAATTACAAATTGTTCTTGAAAAATAATAACGGAAGGAATGTTACGGTATATTGAGTTTGTATAATTTGGGTTTTTTTGGTACGGTTGGTACCCAATGTGTACCTACAACTTTTCTCAAGACATTTATGTATTTGGAGTTTTCGTGGGTAGATTAGTCATGGGTCTCGAGCGGGGCATGTGCTAACGTGGTTTCTGTCCGATTTTGGGCTGCTGCCCGTGGCTTAAAACGACGTAGTATCATGATGCGACGTCGTTTAGCGTCCATGTGGCAGGTGTGGGCCCCACCATTCTCCTAGTAGCTTTCCACCCAATTTAATAGGTTCTTACTTGATTTGAGAGGTTCAGCCGAAGAATTAAATGACCCGATATACCCTTAAAGTTCATTAAATGCTAATTTTTCTATATTTGAAGGGACAAATGATTGAAATACAATGTGGATCATACTTTTATCCCTAAATTTTTTCCTTGATTTTCTCTAAAATTTTTAAACACTATTTATTTTTTATTTGACAGAAGGGTATTTATTTTGTAATAGTAATGACATCCTACTTTTAATTTTTTTCTTTTATTTTACTATTTCCTTCACTCTTTGAAATTTTACAATTTTTTTTCCAGAATTAAAGGGAGATGGAAAGACCCCTCACTTGACGAGAAAAAAAAGGGCATAAATTGTTCATTAATCCTAATATTTAATCTCTCTTTAATCTTATTATCTTACTTTTCCTCTTAATCCTCCGTTAATTCTTCTCTTAATATTTCTTATCAATCAAATTTTTAAAAAATAAAAATTAACCAGTGTGAATACCCGACCCAAAATCACTTGGGCGTATTCACCTAATCCTTTCACCTTCTTCTTCGGGTCAATCCCATAACATTGGAGTCGCCACCCAAGTTTTAATAAGGACAAAACTTGGGAAAAAAACCTTAATATGACTCCATTAGGCTACATGGTCATGGTGAACCAAAGTTATGGGATCGGTGGTTATGGGAAGGTGTTAGGCACTCATCCTTGTTGGCTCGAGACTATGTGCAATTATGAAATGCAAGTGTGCCTGGTGCAAGTGTGCAGGTGTGGAAAGTAAAGAGAAGGGAAGAAGAAGAAGATTTGGCTTGCATCCCGTTGTAAGAACGAGATTACCTACATACCCAAGTGATCGGGGTCAAAGCCAAGTAGTTCTAAACATGGCACAAATCGGCTACTTACATCATTAAAAGCATCAGCATGTAATCAACAAAGATCAATAAAAAAAGAGGGGTTTAGTGTTACCTCTTGTAGCCCTCCTCTAGCTCCTTGCAATGGGATGAGTTCTACACCCACCTTCTTGCCGCTTCTAAGCTCTATGGTTGATCCTCTTCTTGACCTCTCCTTGCCGAACCACTGCTAATTTCTCCCACGAAAAATCCTCCAGAGTTTCTACCTAAGAATGTATTTTTAGGTTTGGAGAAGTAGAATTTGTCCAAGCACTCAAGGCTTACATGTGTGTATGTGAGAAAAGTGTGTGATCTCCTGAAATGTGTGTGAGGGGTCCTATTTATAGTGTTCTGGAAAGCCTAGGGGCATGGACCTACTTAATGGTGAAGATTATGCCCGAAAATTTGGTCCAAAACCGCGTAGGATCGAATTAGGAACAAAATCGGCAAAAAATGAAGATTCTGAGTACCTATGACCGCCGCTGCCAGCGGTCATCCTTTGGATGACCACCGGTGCCGGCGTTCATGTGGGGATGACCGCCAGCACCTAGCGGTCGTCGCGAGATGACCGCCGGTCACCCCGCGTTCACCCGTTCTTTCCTGTTTCGGCCTCCAATCCCCCTAATTCAACCCTGATTTGATCCTACCGCATAATTAACCCCTAATTAACCCAGAAATACTCAATTACTTGATTATCACTCCCCTAAATCATTCCATAACAGATTGATTACACCTTAATGCCTATTTCATACTAAATCATACCAAAAACAACATTTCTACATAAATAATGATTTAGCTCTGATTTTCCACGAAACTTAGAGCTAAGATTATCCTGCAAGAAATGTGTTAATGGGCTGGGTAAACTCTGGAGAATCCATTCCTATCCCAAAATTACATCATCTCATTATAATTGGGTTAAAAACAACTAAAAAAGCCCAAGTAATAAAATAAAATGTATTTTAATGTGAATAAACCTTATCATATGTTTTACCCTAAGATTAAATCTTCTTATTAATCCTAAGGTTTAGATGCACAAAGTTTTAGATTACAAAAATACATTAATTCTACTAAATTAAATTCTTATTATATCATAACTCAAAATCAGATCATCTCACTAATCTCAAGTTAAGCATGTTTTGGAATCTAGTTTTAGTAAAATATTCGTAGGCCAAATTTGGGTGTTCACAGATGCCCCTCGTTGATGAGTCCGTAGGGACTAAGGACGAAACAACGTAAGATGGGAACCACCAAATTTGAATGATGAATGTGTGGCGCGTGTCAAGTTTTGGAGCATCCCATGCTCCTCTCCAGGAATCATCTCATCCTGGAGCTTTGAGGGACGGGCCCTCGGATTCTGGGAATCATCTCATCCCAGGTCTCGGGAATCATCTCATCCCGAGGTGATAGAACTAGGTTGTCAACAAGGAATACTCCCATCCTTGTCAGCTGGGTTCTGACGATAGAATCATCTCATCTATCAACAAGGAATACTCCCATCCCTGTCAGTTGGGTTCTGACGATAGAATCATCTCATCTATCAACAAGGAATACTCCCATCCTTGTTAGCTGGGTTTTGACGATAGAATCGTCTCATCTATCAACAAGGAATACTCCCATCCTTGTCAGTTGGGTTTTGATATGGGAATCATCTCATCCCAAGACGATAGAATCATCTCATCAATCAACAAGGAATACTCCCATCCTTGTCAGCTGGGTTTTGACCATAGAATCATCTCATCTATCAAAAAGGAATACTCTCATCCTTGTCAGCTGGGTTCTGACGATAGAATCATCTCATCTATCAACAAGGAAAACTCCCATCCTTGTCAGCTGGGTTCTGAGGAAGGAATACTCCCATCCTTGTCAGTTGGGTTCTAACGATAGAATCATCTCATCTATCAACAAGGAATACTCCCATCCTTGTCAGTTGGGTTTTGATGATAGAATCATCTCATCTATCAACAAGGTATACTCCCATCCTTGTCAGCTGGGTTTTGACTTGGGAATCATCTCATCCCGAATGGCTTCGCCATCTGATCTTTGTCAAAAATGCCATCTCACGGCTTGGCTATCTAGTCTCTAGGCTTCTAGTGCTCCTACCGTCATCTAAGATGTCGCTTCGCAACTGTGTTGTCTATGTCTCGGGCCCCTACATCTCCACTTCGTGGCTTGGTTGTCGGGAATCATCTTATCCTGAGGTTTGATTTTGCGTGTATCGGGTACACGACTTCGGTTTTTTTTTTTTAGGTGTTTCAACCCATCAAAAAGGGGTTTTGTTATACCCCTGAGAATCGGAAGTGGGGATGCCGTGCCTCTAATAAGTTATGCGCGCATGAAACATTTTTTATTGCCAATTCAAGTAAACGTCAATAGATGCCCCTTATCTCAGTAAACAGTTTGATCCTGTCAACCGGGTATACCTTCTCCCTTTTCTTCTCTCTTTTCTTTTAATTTCTCTCCACTAGTCTTTCTCTCTCTTCCCCCAACAAATTTTCCTAAATTTTTCTAAATTTTCCAGTTGGTTCCAATCTGTCGACCCGGCGGGCATGTGAGCGAATGACCGCCGCCTTTCGGCGGTCTTGCATCGATGACCGCCGACGGTGGCGGTCGTGGCCTCCTGAAATTTCCTTTTCGATCTTCGGGCTTGGGCTTTAGGGTTTTCACGAATCCCACCGACTCAAAATAGTATAAATAGCCTCTTGGGTGCCTAGGGATCCTCATAATTCGTCATAACACATCTCAAATATGTCTAGGGCAACCATGAGTGTGAATTATCATGCTAAAGTACTTCGGTGGATGGCAAGTGTTCCCCCTGAGTGTCGTATAGACTTTTCAGTGCTTGGCTCGTCCAGATTGTTCAAGCTTCGTGGTGTGGTGATAGAAGAGAGTCTGATCCGTGATGCCGCCAAGTTCTGGGACAAGAGTCGCCGTGTATTCCGCTTCGGCCAAGACATTATGGAGTTATGTCCCACTGTTGACGAGTTCAATGCCTTCTTGAATGCCAAATTCATAAAAGGTATTGCCATGGTTTGTCTTGGCGATGCTGTCCTGAAGGGAGTTAGTGTTAGGAACAATAGACTTAAGCTAGAGGGGGGGTGAATAGCTTATGATCGAAAATTAAAAACTTTGCAGGAAATAAGTGCGGAATTAAAAGAATGAAGGACACAAGCGATTTATCCTGGTTCACACACACTCTACTAGTGTGGCTAATCCAGCACTTCAAGTCTCACTTGAAGATTTCACTATCTACGTTAAGCTTACGGGTGCTTAACAAACCGTTTACAACCTAGGAATTCTAGTCACAAGAATCCTAAACCCTGAAAGTTCAAGTCACATGAACTTCAGCTCTCTTGCTTGAAGATACCTCACTTCAAGACTTCTCACACAAGAAGATATACCCTCTTCTTGTGAATCTAACCAAGGGAACTAACCTCCCTCAA
>JAKUCV010005302.1:93557-152062 GCA_028386065.3 Turnera subulata
CCAATATTTTGAAAAACTTGAAAAACAGAACATCGATGTTTGGTTTCACAACATCGATGTTTTGGACTAAAAACACAATTTTATGTTTGAAAGCATGCTTATGAATTGTATGATTGAAATGTGTTTTGTTTGAGCCAATGCCTAAGAGAAGTTGAGTGTTTTACCTTGTACAAATAGGTCCTAACTTCTCTTGCTCTTCTTTCCACTTCAACTCTTGATCATATCTTCACTTGAATTCTTGATCACTTTGGTTGAGTACTTGTTTGCTTGATTTCTTTTTGCTTCAAGGTTGTCATCAATTGAGCCAAGGTTTGTCATTATCAAAACTCTGAAATGAAACAAGGAGGCATGAGTTCTAACAGTTAGCGAATTCCTCTTTTTAATCGAAGGTCAGATCAACTTTTTGATGAATCAGAACGATCATCTGGAGCTAACCAAGATCATTAACCGATACTTCCTTGGCAGCCCACAACAATACCTTGAGGAGGATTTCAATTGGAGGAAGGAACGTAATCATGCTCTCGCCCTTGTGATGACATGTGAATTCTTACTGGTGGGATCCCCTGGTGTTTGCCGTCTTCGGATTGGTGCGCTGGTGGCTAGACTTTTTGATGAAAAGAGCCTAGTCCCTATCATATTAGGCGAGACTCTCAACTGTTTGGATGCGCTGGCCGACGATCACCGGGCCTCATTGACTGGCTCTCCTCTTCTACTCCAGGTGCATACACTTGATTTCTTTTTCTTTGATTATCATTCTTCTCACCTTCCTTCTTTGCTATAGTAACTTCCTCTCCTCTTGTAGATGTGGTTATGCGAGCACCTCACATTGATTGAGCGTCCCTAGACTGATCCATCAAACTATGTTCGCCGTGGTTACTTAGTCTCTTTCAACACAGTTCGAGACTGGGTCATCTATATGAAGGATCTCAAGGCTGAACAAATCACCTGGTTCTGCCGGTGGCTTGGGATGCAGGAAGTGGTCATCCGTACTCTGTGCAATGATTGGGTTGTACTCCCAGGTGTGGAAAGGTCCACATATTATTGTCCAAGGAGGATATTAGGGCAATTCGGCATAAGCCAAACAGTTCCCTTTGATATTCTTATTCCGGTCACTAGTCCCATGAAAGCTGCTGCTCTGAAAGCTGTCAAGGGAGGTTGGGCTTTGCCTTTAAGAGAATCAACTGGCAGTCACTTTGAGATCCATCCCCTTATGCCTTACTTAGAATGGTTGAAGAGAGATGTGGCTGCTCCAGAGGGATCTTTGCGCCTTGCTAGAGGAACATTCTTGGAAGGGCCTACACCGCCCGGGTTTGAACATTCTACTAAGAAGACCAAGGGTGGGGCTGCCGAAGCGAGTTGCAAAAGGCACACGAAAAATTGAATCCTATCTAAAACAACTATCCTTCTGTATGCATAATGCGTGCGAATAAACGAGTAAACAAACTCCCTTTATCTTTTGTCAATCTTTGGACTATTGCTAATAAGAATGGAACCGGACCCTAGTCGGGGCTTCCTACGTATTCATGGCTCATTCTTCTTTTTTTTTTTCTTTTTCTTTTTCTTTTGTTTTTTTTTTTTTAAATGGCTCATGAAATCAGGTTCACGTAGTTCTTTTCTCGTCTGGCGTTGGTTGTCTTTTCCAAAGACTCTTCTTTCTCTGGCGATCATATATTGCAAGACCTTTGCTGGGTTCTCTCTGACGGTTTCACCCATTGGACGCTTTCCGAAGCCTTTGGTTGCATGGTTCCTTAGAACTTTGATATTTTTATCGGATTAGGCCTTGATCACCTTTTACTTTTTTCGGAGTTCTTGTGATCCTTGTCAATATTATCATTTCCCTTATTAGTATTAGTCCTTGGATTAACCATTACAGATTTTTAGGGAGCTTGTTCAACTCTCCATATCCACACGTGTTATGCATGCATGAAAAATACTTGTCAAAAATAGTCATCAATATAAAGAAAAAGAGTGCCTTTTATTTATTGAAAAGAAAATTACAAAACAACTCGTCCTCATCGATCTCCCCTTTTGAACCACGACCTAGGCACTCAATATAAGCTATTGCCGGGGTCTTTTAAACGACCTCCAATTCTTCAAAAAGAGTCTTACAGCCAAAGTCTTCGTCCTCTCCATCCTCAGCTCCTTCCTTTACTCCTATTTCTTCTTCCTCCTCCGGATAACAGTCGAAGAACAGCTCAAATCCTGGCTTCCTAATCTTCGTGACGGCGCACACCCATGGTTCCAGGAACCCAGAGAAAGAAAAATTTTCCCCTTCCTTCATAAAGTAGCCGTTCAATGTCTTGAAATAGGGAGACATGACAAAATCCCATTCTTGCTTCTTCTTTCGAGCCAATGCCCTTTCTTGGTCTTTTCCCTTCTGCCACTCGATCTTTGTCCTGTTGGGACATACCCCAAACCAAACGGTGGTTTAGCGGTATGAACCTGAGGAACCTCTAACATCCCTTGTTGTTTCTTCCCTAGCCCCATGATTGGGAAATACTTCATCTTTCTTATAATCCCTATGACCGTCACATTACCAAAAGGGTCGTAACAAGGGGGCTTACAAACCAGCTTATCTGTCAATATATCACCGACGGATTCAAAGACAAAACCCGACAAAGATACTTCCTCGTCTCCTTCGATTCCAAATACTGGCTTGATATTCCTCTCGGTATTTTCCCCTTTAATAGTGACTACCCCTCCTTGATAAGGAAACCGCAGTATTTGATGTAAAGTGGATGCCATAGCTCGAGCTTGATGTAACCAAGGTCTCCGAAGAAGTAAGTTAAAACTGGACGTGATGTCTAGCACTTGGAATTCTATCACAAAAGGAGTAGGCCCGATGGTTACTTCTAACTTTATCATCCCTAAAACTTCCCTTCGAGCGTTATCATATGCTTGACCATTGTTTGGGATGGCAAGAAATCTGTGGCTCCAAATCCCAACAAACTTGCAGTCTTCAGAGGGCATACATTCAGAGCCGATCCATTGTCTATCAAAACCAATGGTACTTGGTTATCTTTGACCTGGATGGTGATATATAATGCTTCAATATGAGCTCCCCTGTCCGGACGCAAATCCTTATCAGAAAAGGATATTTGATTATCGGTTTCCACAGAGGCTATCATGTTGGCCAATGTTTCTGGTGCAATGTCAATAGGAACATGGGCCTTATTTAAAGTTTGAAGGACCTTCTCCCGATGTGGGCGTGAAGCCATCAGCAGACCCCAGATCGAGATGTTTGCTTGAGTCTTCTTTAGTTGCTTAACTATCACATCTTCTTCAGGATCCGTTGCTTCTTCAGGTTCATCTAAACGGAGAGGAGCTCTTCTTGCTATCCTCCCAGATTTGGTGTTAACATCAACCTCCTCATCTGAATCTACATAATCACTGAGGTCAAGCACTAAGCATTCGTACTCAATTCTGCTTCTATCACATCAATCTCCTCATGCAGGGGTAATGGATTCAGCTTGGTGTTTGGCCTCTTAGGCAGGATTATTTCATTCCTCTCTATCTTGTCCTGGATCTCATGGCGGAGTCGGGAACAATGATCGGTAATATGTCCAGCCATCTGATGGAACTTACAGAACTTATTAGGGTCTCCCTTGAGGGGCGAATCGGGCCTTGGGTCCAAAGGTTGTAATAAACCTTTCTCCGTACACTTCTTGAGCATTTTCCCCAAGGACATAGGGAGAGGATTAAAATTTCTGGGCTTTGACTCGATCTGTAGTGGTGTCTGGATAGCAACATGGTTCACCTCAGTAGACCTTTTCCCTTGAGACACATTAAAGTTCCTTCTGGACGTGAAAGTGTCCACAGGGACCTTGATTTTCCCAGAGCTGATAGCTTCTTCCAATTGTATCCCAGCTCCGATAAGGGCCTTGAAGTTTGCATAGTAGTTTCCGACCATGCGATCATAATAAGCTGGTTGAAGGTTCTTGATCACCATTTGCACTTGGTCCTCTTCAGTGGGTTTACTTACCATCAATGATGCTTTACTGCGCCATCTCGAGATATAGGCAGAAAAGGTTTCTTGGGCCTCCTGCTTAGTTGTCTCAAGGTCCCTCTTGGTTACATCTACTTCGGTATTATAGCTGTATTGATTTATAAACACCTTACAGATATCGTCCCACTTTCTCACCTTGCTTTCATCCAGGGTCATGAACCAATTCAAGGCCACTCCCAATAAAGTCCTTTGGAATAATTGAACCATCAGCTCTGGTCCTATTCCCATATGTTGCAACATCCTCACATAGATCTTTAGGTGGGTTGTAGGGCATCCCGTTCTGTTGAATTTTTCAATCTCAGGCATCTTGAACTTCTCGGGTAGACGGGCACCAGGGAATAGGGACAAACGGTCTAAATTCCAATCATCTTCTTTTCTCTTCATGGCCTTCAATAACTCTTCCACTCTCTTAAGCCTTTCCTCATCCCCATTGGATTCTTATGTCGATGAGTCTTCATCTTGGATGACCACCACCTTGCTCTCACCGCCTGACTTCGACACTTGTCCCCCATCACTCCCAAGGGACACCATCTTCCCCTTCTGTAATGCCAACAGCGCATCCCTAACCACCTGATCTTTCAACAGGTCTATGGATTCCTTAGCCACTTTAGCACTGTTGTCTTCACTCATCTTGCCCTAGTATTTGAAGCACGAGAATCAGAGGCTCGGTATCCCATAGACCTCCCAGTATATACTACCTCATTGGGTTTTGGGGCATACAAAAATAAGAGGCAAAAATATTTACATTTACTTGAATTCACCATAATTAATCACTCAAATGCACATACCACTTATTGATTCATAATGCATGATATGCTCAGGGTATGCAGTTGGTTGGGGGCCAAAAGATTGCCGCTAGGGAATAGGCTGACCTACTCACATGTGATAAAGGATATCACGTGAAGTCCAAGGCCAATTAATCTCCATCATCGCTAAGCATCGAGAAACGGGTTCACTCAAACCACTATAGCTTAAGGAAAGCATGTAGCGGATTTGGATTCCCTCGCCCTCTTAAGGTAAAGGTTTCACATCAATTGTCATGAATGCAAGGCACTTATGATCACAAGTAAAAGGCACACAAGATTTAACAATTGCACAAAGTCTCTTGAACCCACTACTTCCCCAGCAGAGTCGCCAACTGTGAATACCCGACCCAAAATCACTTGGGCCTATTCATATAATCCTTTCATCTTCTTCTTCGGGTCAATCCCATAACATTGGAGTCACTACCCAAGTTTTATTAAGGACAAAACTTGGGAAAAAACCTTAATATGACTCCTTTAGGCTACATGGTCATGGCGAACCAAAGTTATGGATCGGGGGTTCGTCATAAATGGGAAGGTGTTAGGCACCGATCCATGTTGGGTCGAGACTATGTGCAATTATAAAATGCAAGTGTGCCTGGTGCAAGTGCGCAGGTGTGGAAAGTAAAGAGAAGGGAAGAAGAAGAAGATTTGTCTTGCATCCCGTTGTAAGAACCAGATTACCTACGTACCCGAGTGATCGGGGTCAAAGCCACGTGGTTCTAAACATGGCACAAATCGGCCACTTACAACATTAAAAGCATCAGCATGTAATCAACAAAGAACAATAAAAAAAGGGGGGTTTAGTGTTACCTCTTGTAGCCCTCCTCTAGCTCCTTGCAATGGGTTGAGTTATACACCCACCTTCTTGCCGCTTCTAAGCTCTATGGTTGATCCTTTTCTTGACCTCTCCTTGCCGAACCACTGCTAATGTCTCCCACGAAAATCCTCCAGAGTTTCTGCCTAAAAAATGTATTTCTAGGCTTGGAGAAGTAGAGTTTCTCCAAGCACTCAAGGCTTATAGGTATGTATGTGAGAAAAGTGTGTGATCTCCTGAAATGTGTGTGAGGGGTCCTATTTACAGTGTTCTGGAAAGCCTAGGGGCATGGACCTACTTAATGGTGAAGATTATGCCCGAAAATTTGGTCCAAAACCGCGTAGGATCGAATTAGGAACAAAATCGGCAAAAATCGGAGATTCTGGGTACCTAGCGGTGGTCATCGTTTGGATAGTGCCGGCGGTCATGTGGGGAAGACCGTCAGCACTAGGCGGTCGTCGCGAGATGACCGCCGGTCACCTCACGTGCCACGCGTTCTATCCTTTTTCGGCCTCCAATCCCCCTAATTCAGCCCTGATTTGATCCTACCATGTAATTAACCCCTAATTAGCCCAGAAACACTCAATTACTTGATTATCACTCCCCCTAAATCATTCCATAGCAGATTGATTACACCTTAATGCCTATTTCATACTAAATCATACCAAAAACAACATTTCTACATAAATGATGATTTAGCTCTGATTTTCGTCCTGCAAGAAATGTGTTAATGGGCTGGGTAAACTCTGGAGAATCCATTTACTTGGACCCTTAAACCCATTCCTAACCAGAAAATACATCATCTCATTATAATTGGGTTAAAAACAGCTAAAAGAGCCCAAGTAATAAAATGAAATGTATTTTAATGTGAATAAACCTTATTATATGTTTTTCCCTATGATTGAATCATCTTATTAATCCTAAGGTTTAGATGCACAAAGGTTTAGATTACCAAAATACATTAATTCTACTAAATTAAATTCTTATTATATCTTAATTCAAAATCAGATCATCTCACTAATCTCAAGTTAAGCATGTTTTGAAATTTAGTTTTAGTAAAACATTCATGGGTCAAATTTGGGTGTTCACTACCAGCACCTGTAAAAACTCAACGGGAGCAACACCCCTACACCACACCACCACCACCACCACAACAACAACAACCACCACCATCACCACAATCACAACTAACACCAGCACAACCGCCACCACCACCATCTCCACCAACACCACCACAACTAAAACCACAGCCACAGCCACGACCACCATCACCACCTCCACCAACCAACACCACCACCACAACTGCCACCATCACCATCTCCAACAACACCACCACAACTAAAACCACAGTCGCAGCCATAGCCACGACCATCACCATCACCACCTCCACCAACCACCACCACCACCTTCTCCACCAACACCACCACAACCAAAATCACAGCCGCAGCGACAACCACCATCACCATCACCATCTCCACCAACCACCGCCACCACCACTACCCTCTCCTGCCAAAAATTCACCGGACCTTCACTTCTCAAAATTCCCCTTTCCCTACCAATCGCCACCCCAAGATCCCTCCCCCAACCCTTGTTGTGACTGATTCCAGCCCCCTCCCCTGCGGCCACCATGAACAGGCATCGACTCACCACCGTTGAGTTTGAGTTGTTCTTAGTGACACATGAATTGATGGAGGGTATTTTTTTTTGGTAAATAATTGATGGAGAGATTGAAGACGTGATGCAGAATTGATGGAAATTGCCATAAATATTTTGGAAAATCATGTTTTCAATTGTTTTCCTTATCCTATATATATATATATATATATATATATATATATATATATATTACTTTTTGTTCTTTTAACAAAAGATTTTTTTGGCATTTTAAAATAACAAAATAAATTATATTAGTGGTATGGTTAAGATTTTGCCACGTGTGCACATTTATGGTTTAAAATGACTAAACCATGGTAGAACCGGTAAGGGAAATCGGGTTAAGTTTTTAGGATAGCAGGTGGGACCCAGACCTGCCACGTAGACAATAAACGAAGCTGTATTACGTCAATATGACGTCGTTTTAGAACAACGGCAGCAGCCAAATTTGGGTTAGCATCCACGTCAGCATGTGCCCCGCCCGAGACCTATGACTGATCTGCCCGCTAAAACTCCAGGTACATAAATGTCTCGAGAAAAGTTTTAGGTACACGAATGATCCAATGTAAAAATGTTTGGTACCAACTGTACCAAAAACCCGTATAATTTGAAGTGAATATTTGACGGCAGGAAACCTTAGCCTACAAATGAAAGTAAGTGTCGTCCCTGTCCTTTATGATCTTGGTGGAAAAATCCTACTAAGTCATTATGTTCACCAATGTCGTCGATCTATTCTCGTAACATTAGATGACTCGAGAAAAATGTCACGGGCATAGAGTTTAAGGCTACGGAAGATGCTTGTGCCGTTCAAGCTTCAACTTGATCAACCTAAGAACACAATTATGGAGAGAATGAAAAGAGAAGAAGAATGGAGAAAGGAATTTGATAGGAGTTTTGCCCCTCCCACTTATGCCATCTACTATATATAGACAATATAGGGTAAATACACTAGGTTTCAAACCATATATATCTTACCCTTCCTATTTGATTTCAAACAACTTCAAATTACACTCAATATTCAAATTAATTTAAATTCAAATAAGCACCTGTCCTATTTAAATTTGAATAGCCATTTTAAATTTAAATAAGATAAGCCTAACCACCACGCACACAATCAGGCTTTGCGGGCTTACCGTCGGCCTTGGGCTCCCGTCCCGTGGCATTCTCCACCACCTATTCTTGTAACATCCTCGTTGAAATCTGATGACGCATTGCAACTCGCTCCCTGAATTGCTTCGTCCGATGCTTACACTCCCACCTTGCCTTTGGACACTCCTACCTATTGCAAAGGACTGAGTTCTGGAGCTCCCTTTCCATGTCAATGAATGACCTTCCTTTGCACCACAATCTCTTCTAAAGTACTTGGAATCTGCCATCTCTTAGGCCTCTGAACTTCCTTTGACTTGTCCACCTCTGGTTGCCATTCACTACACAGGAACATGCACCTTGGTTACTCTTCTTGCAACCTTGTGCTTCCACATGGTCTCCACCACCATAGCCATTATAGTCTCCTTGTGAAGAACTTGTCTTCTTATCCTCACTTTCTAGACCTACCTTTGGTAAAGCATCTCCAAGTTTGATCTCCTATAAGAATCAATCTTCAAAGTTTTTGTGGCTCCTGCCACCTTCGCCAACTGTGCCACAACGTATGGTGCCACTTTTGCTCTCCTTGCCTGCAAATCAATTGCAAACTCACCAATTACTTGCCTACTCACCTCATGTACCTCTAAGTGATCTTCTTGCACCAACTAGACAACAAAAAGTTTCTTCCTCGGCTTCCTGACCTCTCGCCTAGTTCGCACTACACAAGTACTCATGCCGCTTGGCATGTGAATCTGGCCAGCACCCACGAGAGTTGATGCATTTGTCTTCTTAAAAAAAATCCATTCTTAGTATTATGGGATAGTCATCAACTGGAACTACGGTCAACTCGATCTTGCCTTGGCTATTCCCTAAGTTAATCTCAACACCTTGTGCCACACCAAGGATAGGTTGTGCAACTGTATTGACAACCTTCATTGTGCTTAACTCTTTGGTAATTATGATGTCCAACTTCTTTGCTTCATCACTTGCAAAAAAAGTTGTGAGTAGCACTAGTATCAATCAACGCATCAATCTCATGCTCCCCAATTCGCACAGTAGTAAACATGTGTCCTTCTTTTTGCACTGGTCTATCAACTTACACAGTATTCAAGATCCTTCAAACTTGCTTCTCATCGGCACTTTCCTCCCTTGAGGAAACCCCCATGCTGACTCCTTCAAGATGGCACTATTCTTGTTTTTATATAGGCAGTCGTAGACTTTGTAAGCGCCCTTGTACAAGAAACATTCTATCTCTCTAGTTTTGCCACCGTTAGACTTGCCCCACTTGGATTTCTTGTCTCTTTTTTCGATGCAAAAGTCATGACTTCATCTTCATTTCTACTCGTGCACTCCTCCGAAGAATTTGGCATGGACTCCTTGCCATACTCCATCGACGATTTGGCCGCCCAGATTGCATCCTTCAATTTTTTTGCATTCCGATCATCAATTTTTGTATTTGCCCTTCTTTGAACTCCACCCGTGAATAAGCCATATCCATCCTCTTCAGACATTGAAGGGACTTCAAATGCCAAGTCTTGAAACTCTTTGACATACTTCTTGAGCTACATGGTGCTTCAATGCTCGCAACCTGTCTCGCACCTCCCTCTTAGCATACTCCGGATGGAATTGTTTTTACAGTTGCTTCCTAAACTAATCCCACGTCCAATTCATACACCCATCACCAGTAGTACGTATCCATCACCACCCTAACACTGCAGAATCAGTAAAATATTTCCCTGCGAACTTCACCTTCTACTGGTCGTCCGTGATGTTTAAGCCATCAAAATACTCTTTAAAGCTAAACAGGAAGAGCTCCACTGCCTTTGCTATTCTCGTCCCATTGTACTCCTTCGACTTTGGAATATTGATATTTGGCAGCACCTGCTACTCTTGAAGTGGCACACCTCCTTCCAACATGGCAAGTTGCCTCTTGCATAGCTTCAAATCTTCATGCATCGACATTAATTCTACAAGCTCATCAACTATCTCTGCTAGTGCTCTACTAAAACCACCATCGGGCTTTGTGAACTGCAACCTGAGTGCTTGTATCTCACCAGTCACGTCCTTGTTGCTAGCTTTCTAGTTAGAGATACGGTCTTCAAGCTTGTCCAAGCGTCCACCAAGGATGCCTTCTACTGGTTGTCTCAACAATCTTTACCAAATCACTAAGGTTATGATGCTAATTCCCAGTTTAACAAGAACACAAGAAAACACACAACTCCCACCAAGAGAACTTTGCAACCCACAACATCAAAGTGACCCATTTCAATTAAATTATTGTAAAGCAAATACCTACTCAGCAAACTCCACAAACTCTCCAACCAAGTGCTTACAATGGAAAATCCTACAATAATCTTACTATCCCAATTTCCAAAAATCCCTTTCAAGCAAATATTACAAGTATTCCCCATAAATACAATGGTAAAACTTACTTTTACAAGGAAATTGAAATAAATAGACTACATGCAAATCAATTCCAAAAAATAAGATCAAACAACAAACTTGGCAATGCAAAAATTGAATCAATAACAATACAATTTTTTCAATTCAAGCCAACACCTCTAACAAAAAAGTGATCAAACTTGGAATGAAAATACTTTTTGGCAATTGCAAGCTCTGCCTCCAGTCTGTTCTTGTTCTTGATTCTCCCTACCAGCCAATAAGAAACTAAAACATTGATCCTCCCTCCAACACCAATAGCTAAGGGTTATGATCTTCATAAAAGTCTTGAAAAGCTCGACTGTCACTTGTCACGGGCACAGAGTTTAAGGCTCCGGAAGTTGCCCGTGTGGTTCAAGCCTCAGCTTGATGAACCTAAGATTACAACTATGGAAAGAATAAAAAGAGAAGAGAGCAAGGAATTTGGGAGAAACTTTGTGTACTAGGAATTTGGGAGAAACTTTGTGTACTATATTAATGATATAAGAATACAATAGACTCTCATACCCTTCCCCTCATACCATCCACTATATATAGGCAATATAGGTACAGTCAAAGTTTTTCAAACCATGTACAACTTATCCATCCTATTTGGATTCAAATAAATTCAAATTACACCTAATATTCATACTGGTTTAAATTCAAATAAGTACCTATTTGATTTAAATTTGAATGGCCATTTCAAATTCAAATAAGATAACCCAACCACCGCGCACACAATCGGACTTTGTGGACTTCCCATGTGCCTTGGGCTCCCGTCTCATGACAAAGCATGTGCATGTTGAAGTTGCTATTTAGGGTGAATTGATTAGGCTAAAGTGTCCTAATGATTTTTTTTTAGAGTACCTTTATTTATTGGGCCATATATAGTTGATGCAAATCTATTTTGTATGTTACTCAAACTCTTTAGGCTTTCTATTTACATCCATGGATCGAGTGTGTTTCTACTTCATAAGCCCACGAACACCTTGTCTGATCTGCTCTTTTCTTTTCTTCAACAATTGTACGTGAGGTGGCATAAACGTTCTTATTTCTTTTTATAAGCATACCTTACTATTCACTCTTCTTCCTCTTTATTTCCAAAATATAAGAGTTTTCTAAAACAAAGGAAAATTAGTAAGACAAGAGTGTGAACACCCAAATTTGACCCATGATTTATTCTAATATTCTTGAATTACGAATGTATTTATATCTTTAACTGATGAGAAGATTTGAATGATGGCGTGAATATGTTTGTGATTTGATATGATAGAATAAGGGTGTTTTATTTGTGTGTTTAATTCTTTTTATTTATTTTTTGTCCTTTATTATTTATTTAATTTTGGGTTGGAAATATATTAAATTTGGACCAATAAAATATGGATTCTCCAGCAATAGCAACCTAGTTAAACACATTCCGGCAACCCAATTTAATCCTAATTTTCGTGTAATTTTCGGATTAAATATATATATTTTACCTATTTTGTGTTTTTATGCTAGTTTTAATTAGAAAAAATGAATAATTTTATGTGTAGTTGTTAATTAGGGAAAGTAGTGGAGTAGGAGATAAGTTTAGGGTGTTTTCTAGGCCAGGGAATATTATAGAGGAAGCAGAAACTAACTAGGAATCGGATTGGAGGAGAAAAAGTAAGAAAATAGGAAAAATCGTCCAGTCGGTGGCGGACATGGACACATGACTGCCACCATTGAAGGACAAGTAAAGCATGACCGCCATGGCCCGGCAGTCGCCCCGACATGACCGCCAGGGCTATTACGGTTAACGCTTCTAGAAGATTCTTTTTTCCTGCTTTTCTAATTCCTAGTTCTTAACCGTCAGAGTTAGGGGTTCAATCTTGACCCTTAGATTAATAGGATGACCCCTAGTCCCTTGAACACTATAAATAGACCTCCTATTACATATAATTGAGGATACACATTAGAATTATTCTCTACACACTATAGGTTTGAAACCTAGGGAAAACTCTTCTTCTCTAGGATTAGAAACCTTTTTAGGAGCTGTTATTCAGGAGAAATTTTGTGGAGAGGAGTAGCAACAACCCAGTAGCGAGAGGAGATCAGGAGGATTGCAAGTAGAAGGTCAATCAGAGCAAATCGTGGGAGTGGAGAGTGCAAACCCGAGAAGAGTGTTCTTCTCTACACAGTCCCGGGAAAATTATGATATTTGCAGGCGTCGGATTGTAGCGTTCTTGGTTTCTGTGGAAAGTTAAAAGAAAGATCTACAAGTTTGCTGTTGACGCTAGACGCTGATTCGGCCTCGTTTGCATCGATTTGCTACTTGAAGTTGGGCCAAGATTCTGCTAAGGAGTGATAAGCACACAGGAGCTAGAGGAGGGCTTCAAGAGGTAACCCTAATCCTTTTTTATCTCTTTTTGTTGTTGTGACGTGATGCTATGATGATGTTATTGCGATTGATGCTTTGACTGGTGTGTGAATCCATGTTAGAACTATGGGGCTTTGACCCCGATCACACGGGTAAGTAGGTAGTCTCGGTTTGACAGCGGGATTCAAGCCAAGTTATGTGTTTTCTTTTTATGTGGTTGTTGTAATGTTATCGTGATGTTTCTGTGTTATGTTGTATTCCCATGTAAGAACTACGTGTGCTTTGAATCCGGTCGCCGGAGTACGTAAGTGGATTCTAGTGGTGGAATCTCAAGCTCAATTATTTGTTTATTTTCTGTTCTGCTTTTATTTTGTTTTACTTTTGTTATTTTATTATTTCTGCATATAGCATACATTGATCTTCAATTTCACATGTTTTCGCCCCAACAAGGATGGGTGCCTAATACCTTCCCATTTGTGATGACCCCCAAATCGAACATCTTTGGTTCGCTATGATTTGAGTGCCTCGGGTCACGGAAGTCAGGGTTTTCTCTGAATTTTGCCCTTAATAAAATTCAGGTGGCGACTCAATTGATGTTGGATTGACCCTAAAATGAAGGTGTAAGGTTAAGGTGAGGGATCAAATTAAATTTTGGTCAGGTCCTCACAGTTGACAACTCCGCTGGGGATTGTAGAGGGTTTAAGAAATTTTGTGCAATCGTTGATTATTGTATGCCTCTTTGTTTGTCATATGCATGCCTTGCATTCATGAATTATTGTGTGAAGCTTCTACCTTAAGAGGGTACAGGGATCCTAGTCCATTACATACCGTCATACGGGGTTATCAGCTGGAGTGAACCTATTTCTCGCCGTTTAGCAATGATAGGGGTTAATAGGCCTGCGACCTCACGCGACGCCCTACGCCACATCTGAGTAGGCCAAACCATCCCTAGCGACGGTCCTTTGCCCCCAACCAGCTGGATACCTTGAGCATCTCATGCATAATTAATTAATACTCGATACCTGTGTTTGTGTGTTTTGGTTTGTTTGATGTGTTTTGTTGTTATGGATTCGATTTTTATGCTTGCACTAATGGTGAGAGAAGAAAAGAGAGTGTTGTCTCCATGGCTTTGATAAGTAGAAGAATAGTAATAGCCCAAGTTGCAAGAAAATTTCCATCAATTAAACAATTTTTGCCCTGGAAAACCCGTGTAGCTGCCCTCTTGCTCCATAGATTCGAATGTAGGAATGCATTTACATGACATACTTGCATGATTTTGAAAATTAAAATGCATAGAGCCGGGAATCAATCCCTATACCATGCCTCTTTGAAACAATGCCCTTTCTTGATAACGGCCCGTCCTTTTGAACCCAGCAGACGAGATTTTGAAATCTACTTCTATACGGGACAGTGAACCATGTGCAAGAATTGTGGTAAGCGTGCTAGAAGTGCTGATAATGAAGGTATGACTCCGGAAAATATCCCAATGGAAAAGGATGAGCAACTAAAGAGGGAAGAGCGTACCCACCACCAAGAGAAGGAGGAGCAGCTTCGACTTCGAACCATGATGGATAAATTGGAAGTAGTGATTCTCCATGAAATTGTGGCTGGTGATGATTACGCTCAAATGATCATGGTGCAATTCCGAGAGGTAATGGGACAATATGGTGTAGTTGAGGACATAGTAAGCAAACTCCATTGCAAACATGCTATCCTCCATAAGAGTATACTCGACTGACTGAAGAATTCGACGATTATGTAGAAGTTGTGGAAGGGAGTAATGACACGGAGACTCACAAACAAAGGGATCAAGTTGAGGACACAAGCGCCAAAGAAAGGGAGAATGGACCAGAGGATGATGATGATGTGCTTGTAGTTGAGGTTCATGAAGATCGCCCGAACGAGGTGATTACCACAAGAGCCACGAAGAAGGCTCGTGCATCCAAGGAAGAATGACAACATGATTGGAGTTAACATGAGAGGGAGTGGGAATTGTTAACCATAGGATCGAGTCAAGTGTCTTGTTTCCCCCTAGGGGCTTTCTTGTTTGCTTTCAACTTTCCTTCAATGAATAAAAGTTCTTTACCCTTTTATACAATGTGTCATGAGCCTTGTCAAATTTAGTTGAATTAACTTGGGAGCCATAAAGAACGAACTACGCATACCAAATCCAGTAAAATAAATTTTCACTCTAAGCACCACATCGAAGAAAGCCTGGCTTGCGGAATTACCCTTCCAAAAAAAAACCAAAAAATATTAAAAAAAGAAAAAATAAAAAAATGAAAAAAAAAAGATGAAAAGAAAAGAAAATGAAAAAAAGGAAAAAAAGAAACAGAAGAGAATCCCCAACCAATGTGCCATTCATTAACACAAAAATTCACTCCTACTGGTACGTAGGTAACTCAGAAAATGAGCTCGGTCTAACCAAGTTTTGGTTCTTGAAGCTAATTTGACTAAGGATGATAAGGTTTAAGTGCATCGTATGTCTGGCAGTGTCCTCTGTATTGTTGTGTCGTTCGATCAGTCACTCACCCGGAGCTGAAGAGTTGAACTCGATCTTGCTACGTCTGGTTATTATTCAGAAGAGGAGAAGAAAAGTGAATAAAGTTGGGAATATTCAAGGGGCATGCCCATTGTCGGGCAGGAAGCGAAATGGTTAATTTCAAGACTCGTCTTGGACTCACGTTTCCTTTGAATACCCACACTAAACAAACTCGATTCTCTGCTCGAATAATTTTGAAAAATTGCATACATGGTTGCATCATTTAGAAAGCATAAGCATACATGCATCAAAGAAAGTGTCAGAAAATAAGTAAATAAGTAAATAAAGTAAATAAGTTCATAGTTTATAGGAATCCTTCTCTTTGAAGCTTATGTGTTTTCGATGAGATGACTCGCCTTTGTTTTGAAATTGCTTGAGTTTCACCTTGGCTCGGATGATTTTCAAAATTCATGCATCATATTAGGGACATTTTGCACATCATGTAGAAGTGGATGACACTTGCATTCAAAAAGAAAAAGAACAAAAATAACAAACACTTCATGTAGAAGTAGGAGGCACTTGCAGGAATAGGAAACGTTTGCATTAGAAAGAGAAGTGGAGAGAAGGAAGAGAGAAGAAGAGAGAAAGAGAGAGAGGTGAGAATAGAGAAGAGAAGAAAAGAGAGAAGAAGAGAGGGGGAGAGAGAACAACATGCCATGGCACTTGCATATAGAAACTAGGGGCATCCCCATGCATTGAAAATAAAACAACACATTCAGACTTTCTCATGCATCACTTAGTCATAGGACGAGGATTTCTTCGATAAGGTTGACTTGATTGAAAATACGTTTTTAATGAGAGTGACGACATTAAAAATTCATCGTCTTGTGCAGACTGAACAAATCCTAGCCGAAGGGGCATGGCATGCCTGAATCCTGTAGATAATAGTGATTGAAGATCATCGAGCATGCCATGTCCATTAGAATCTAGATGTTAGCCGCCGAAAAGGGGCATGTCATGCCTTGGTTTTTGACCCGTCAAGTTGACACCACACAATAGAGGCATAACTGCCACAAGTTTTTTAAGATAACCTTACATCATGGGAATTCTCAAAGGAAGGACATGTAAGGCCCGATTTTTTTTTTTAGAAGTTGATATGGATTTTGGGCATTCTCAATGGAACGAGTTGTAAGGCCTAGTCTTTTCGTGAAATGATGTTAGGGGCACGACGAGCTTGGAATTCTTGTTGATGATGATTGTCAATAAAAAACACAAGGGGCATGCTACCCCACAAGGATGAATTAATCTTTCTAGGGGCATGCTACCCCCGTGTTGATTGATTAACTTTTCTTAAGGGCATGGCGGGCCCCAATTTTGAAATTGTTGATTTTTACTGGGCCTGCTACCCAGGATTTGTGTCGGGACATGCTACCCCATTGCTTGTGTTGATTTTTCAGGGACATGCCACCCCATGATTAGAGTTGATTCTTCCAGGGCATGCTACCCCATTATTTCAGTTAGAGTTTTTCTTGGCATGCTAGCCCAATACTTGACACAGTTTTCGGGGCATGCTATCCCATTTGATTTGTGTGATCTTCCGGGGCTTGCTACCCCATTTGTGTGAATTGATTTTTCGGGACATGCTATCCCATTTGTGTGAATTAACTTTCTGGAGCATGCTACCCCAATGATTTGAAATTTTTTTCGGGGCATGCTACCCCATATTTTGAATAGATTTTCATGGCGCATGGTACCCATGATTTTGAAATAAACTACCTGGGGCATGTTTCCCCATGTCTTGAATAAATCTTCCGGGGCATGCTACCCCTATGATTTGAACCTTCGGGGGCATGCTACCACTTGATATGAATTGAGTTTCTTAAAAAGGGCACAGTGGGCCCAAGACTTGTTTTCATTTCTCGGGGCATGCTACCCCTTTTATTTGTTTTGATTCCTTAGGGCATGCTACCCCTTTGTATGATTTGATTTTTTTTTCGGGGCATGCTACCCCTTTTATTTGTCTTGATTCCTCAGGGCATGCTACCCCTTTGCATGATTTGACTTTTTCTCAGGGCATGCTACCCCACGATTTGAGTTGACTTTTTTACGGCATGCTATCCCGTGATTCAAGTTGAACTTTCCTCGGGGCATGCTGCCCCGTGTTTTTTATCCTGTTGCGGATGATTGATGCAAAAGCATTGCATGTGCCTTAGGGTGGAGCACCCTATGATCTGTAGAACCCTTTTTCCTAGTAGACGCTAGAATAGACTTATTGGGATGAGATGATTCCCTTACAAAGACGAGTTGAGTTGACAGCCGAAAGTGCAAACCACCCTCTTGGGTACCGTGTTGATGATAGGTTAATGGTTAGGGTTTGTACACCCTCTTCTAACACCGTGATGTTGATGAGAGTAGGTTAATGGCTTGGGTTTGTACACCCTCTCATAACACCAAAATCAATGAAACCCTGTGAGAATAGGTTAATGGTTATGATTTGTACACCCTCTCCTAACACCAAGATGATGAGAATAGGTTAATGGTTAGGGTTTGTACATCCTCTCGTAACACCAAAATCAGTCAAACCCTGTGAGAATAGGTTAATGGTTAGGGTCTGTACACCCTCTCATGACACTAAAATCACCTTTGAGACAAATTTTACCTCCCTAGTTGGAGAAACTCGAGGATTAGAAGACTCTTCGTGATTGTTTAAGAACCCGGGATGAGATGATTCCCACAACCAGAATATGGAATACTCTAACCCATGGTACTCATGCTAGATCAAGCAACAGTGGCAAGCTCCTTCAAATTTGAGTGATCTTTGTTTCGTTGGTTCTGTGAGGACCCGACCAAAAATTAATTTGATCCCTCACCTTAACCTTACACCTTCTCAGAGTCGCCACCTGAATTTTATTATGGGCAAAATTTAGGGAAAAACTTGACTTCCGTTACCCGAGGCAACCAATCAAATTTGGGTGTTCATAGGTTCATCTTCGGATTTCTAAAGCCTCACCAACGAGGGGCTTCTGTAAACACCCAAATTTGACACGCAAATATTTTATTATTTTGGATTATGAATATCTTGGTGTCTATTGACTGATGAGATGATTTGGTCTTAAGCGGAATATATTTGTCATTTAACTTAGTAGAATATTGGTATTTTATCGTTTTAGTTCTTTTTTTTTGTTTTTACCTATTTATTTTGAGTTGATATAATTTTGGGTTAAAAATAAATATGAACCCTGGGCCAACAAGATATGGATCCTCCAACAATAGCAGCCCTTTTAAACACATTATTTGCAGCTAATTTTAATTCTAATTTTCATGAAAATTTAGGATTAAATATATCTTTTTCTAATTTTGTGTTTTTATGGTGATTTGAATAGAAAAGAGGCATAATTTGAAGTGTGGTTGATAAATAGGAAAAGTAAGGTAGTGGGATACAAGTTTAGAGTATTTCTGAGTCAGGGAATATTCTAGAAGGCATGGAAACCAAGTAGAAATTGGATTGGTGGAGAAAAAACCCAAAAAAAGGAAAAGAACTGGAACAGTACCCGGGCACGGGCGGTCATGGCGACATGACCGCCTCGTCCAGATGGTCAAGGAGGGATGTCTGCCATCCAATGGTGTTTGTCGCAAGATGTCCGCCAGGGTATGGCGGTCACTGCTTCCAGAATCTTCTTTTTTCCTTCTTTCTTAATCCAAGCTCTTAATCGTCAGATTTAGGGGTTCAATCTCGACCCTTAGATTATTAGGATGACCCCTGAGGACCTGAACACTATAAATAGAGCCCCCGTATACACACAATTGGGACATACAATAGAATTATTCTCTATACACTTTAAGGATAGAGTGCTTAGAGAAACCTTAGTTTTCTAAGCTTAGGATTCACTAGAAAAGTTGATATTCTGGAGAAATCTCGTGGAGAGGAGTAGCAAGGTGTTGGCAGTGAGCGGAGATTAAGAGGAGAGCATAAAGAAGGTGGTCGGAGACAATTCCGATGGTGGAGAAGTTGTAAACCCGTGTAGAAAGACTTGTTGCGCACATTCTTAGTATATCGACGATATCTGGATTGCTAGATGTCAGTTTGCTGCAATTTTGGTGTCTCTAGAAAGCAAAGAGGGAGTTATATAACTTTGTTGTTGAGCCTAGAAGCTAATTCGGCCGTCTTCTTTATTATGTTTACATTGGAAGTTGATGCAAAATTGAGCTAAGGAGTGGAAAGAAAGTCGGGGTTAGAAGGGACCCAATTGCAAGGAGCTAGAGCAGGGCTACAAGAGGTAACACTAAAATCTTTTATTCTTTGATTGTTATTGATGATGTTGCTACTGTTGATGCTATGATTGTTGCTTCATTCCATGTTAGAACTACGTCGCTTTGGCCCCGGTCACATGAGTATGTAGGTAGTCTCAAATTGCCAATGAGATGCAAGCCAAGTTTTGTGTATTTGTTTTGCTTTGTTGCTGTGATGTTGATGCTATGTCGCTGTGATGTTGCTATTTTGTTGTTTTTTGTTGCCATGTAAGAACTATGTGAGTTTTGAATCCGGTCGCCAAAGTACGTAGGTTGTTTTTAGTGGTGGAAACTCAAGCTCAATTATGTGTTTATTTTTTGTTTTGTTTTTGTTGTTGTGTTGTTGTTGCATAAGGCACACTTTGATCTCCAATTGCACAAGATTTCGCCCCAATACGGATGGGTGCCTAACACCTTCCCATCTGTGACCAACACCCGAATCCAACATCTCTGGTCCGTTATGACGTGTAGCCTTGAGAAGTTGTTGATGTCTATGAAAGGCTTTTCCCTGAATTTTGCCCTGCGATAAAATTCGGGTGGCGAGCCTATCAATATTGGATTGACCATAAGATGAAGGTGTAAGAGTATGTGACGAGGTACAATTAATTTTGGCCCGGGTCCTCACAATGGGCGCATCTTTTCCGGAACATTGAATGTTCCAACCCATGGCACGCATGCCAGACATTAGCATCAGTAGCAAGCTCTGTCAAATTTGAGGTGTTCTTCTTTTTGTTGGTTCATCTTCACTCCCTAAAGATTCACCAACGAGGCGCATCAATGAACACCCAAATTTGACCCACAAATATTTTATTATTTTGAATTTTTGATACATTTTACTGGGTGATTATTGAGATTATTTAATCCTAATCTAGAATATATTGTAAACTTGATTTAATAGAATATGGGTATTTTATTTGTTCAGTTCTTTTATTTATTTTGGCCCATTATTATTGAGATGATTTAATTTTGGGTTAAAAATAAGTTTAAGGTCTAGACTACTAAGATATGAACTCCCCAGTAATAGCAGCCCATTTAAACACATTATTTGCAGCTAATTTTGATTTTGATTTTCGTAGAATTTCGGAATTAAAATATATCTTTCCTATTTTGTGTTTCTATGGTAAAGAGAGTAGAAAAGAGGGATTTTTTTTATGTGTATTTGATAAATAAGAAAAGTATGGGAGTAGGAGACAAGTTAGGATTGTTTTCTGGGTAAGGGAACATTCTCTAGGGCATGGAAAACAAGTAGAAGTCGGAATAAAGAGGAAAAGTGCAAGAAAAGGAAAAGAATAGGAGTTGGAACCTAGGCCCGGGCGGTCATGTCGACATGACTGCCAGACCTAGACAGTCAAGTAGGGAAGATGGTCGGTCCTCAGCGGTCATCATGACATGACAGCAGTGGGCTGGGCGGTCATCGCTCCCTGTTTCGGAAAATTTTATCTTTTTTCCTCTTTTCTTAATCCTAGCTCTTAACCGTTAGATTTAGGGGTTCATTCTTGACCCTTGGATGAATAGGACGATCTTTGGTACCCTGAAGACTATAAATAGAACCCCTAATACACACGTAATGGATAGACATTAGAAATTTTTCTAGATACTTCATCGATTTGAAACTTAGAGAAAACTCTTCTTCTCTTGGGTTAGAAATCTCTTTAGGAGCTGTTATTCTAGAAGATTTTTGTGGAAGGAAGTAGCAACGAGTTAGAAATGAGTAAAGAAAAAGAGAGCAACAAGAAGAAGGCGTTTGGTGGCAATTCTAGTGGGAAAGAAGTAGTAAACCCGAGTAGGAGGACCTGTTGCATGCAGTCTTTGTAAATCGATGATATCTGGAGTTCTAGACGTCAACTTGCTACAGTTTTGGTGTCCCTAGAAGCTAAGAGAAAGTTCTATAAATTTACTATTAAAGGTAGAAGCTAATTTGATTGTTTTCTTTATTATTTTTGCGGTTGAATTTGATGTAAAATTGAGCTAAGGAGTGGAAAAAGAGTCGGGTTAGCAAACACCCGATCGCAAGGAGCTAGAGGAGGGCTACAAGAGGTAACTCTAAACTTAATCTTTAGTTGTTATTGACGTGATTATGCTACTGTTATTGATGCTTTAATTGTATGATGATGCTATGTAAGAACTACCTGAGCATTGAACCCGGTCGCCAGGGTTCATAGGCCGATTCTAGTGGTGGAATCTCAAGCTCAATTATGTTTTATTTTCAGTTTTGTTTTTGTTTTGTTTTTGCTACTATTGCTGTTGTTGTTGTTGTTGTTGCATATGTCATACTTTGATCATCAATCGCACACAATTTTGCCCCAAACAGGGATGGGTGCCTAACACCTTCCCATCTATGACGAATCCCCAAATCCAACATCTTTGGTTCGCTATGACTGGTTGCCTTATGAGATGGATGCTTAAGAAAGGTTTTTCCTTGAATTTTGTCCAGAAATAAAATTCAGGTGGCAACTCCATTGATGTTGGATTGACCCTTAAGAATGTGTAAGGATAAGGTGAGGGATCAATCAATTTTTTGTCAGGTCCTCACACATGGCATTCGAGAGAAACAACATCAACAATGCTCCGTACTTCAATGGGTTAAACTTTGACCATTAGAAATTCTGCATGATGATTTTCCTTGATGGGAAGGATTTAGAGATGTGGCAAATCGTGAACACACCTTACATATGTCCAACAAAAGAAATGCAATTCTGGAACGAAGAGGAAATGAAGAAGGCGAAGCTTGATGCACAAGCCAAGAATGCTCTTCGTTGCGGCATCAGCCAAGCCGAATTTGAACGAGTTCGTTCATGCAACAAGGCACATGAAATTTGTAGTCTTCTATGTATAGCTCAAGAGGACACCAACCAAGTAAAAGAATCAAAGATCAACAGAATCATGAGGGACTTTGAGCTATTCCAAATGAGGGCCGACGAGTTCATTCAAGACCTAGATTTAAGGCTCGCAATCTTGTGCAACAATATTGCATGTCTATGGAAAGTGATTACAACAAAGGAGAAGGAAACCAAAATCCTTTGATCACTTCCAGCTGAATGGGAGCCAAAAGTCACAGCAATAGAAGAAGCCAAAGATGTGAATACACTTACCTATAACGAGCTCATAGGAAACCTCATTGTGCATGGATCAAAGTTTGAAGAACGAGCAAAAAAGAAGAAAGAGCTAGCCCTGAACACGCATGATGGTGGTTTTGAATGTGATTCAGACATTGCTCTTGTCACCCGCAAGTTTCTTAAGTTCCTTATGAGGAGAAATCAAAAGGGAAGAAGTCCTAGGGAAATCAAACTTGAAGAGCCAACGAAGGACCAACCTCTTTGTTATGGACGCAATTGTCCTTGACATATTAAAACCGACTGTCCCCTGCAAAGAAAGTTTAAGTTTGATGCTTCTAAAGGCAAGGGAAAGGAAGCTATGGCAGCATAGGATGACCTAAATTCTAAAAGTGATTCAGATCAAGAAGAAGCTACCAACTTATGCCTCATGGCAAGAGACGAAAATGAGAGAAAGAGGGATCAATGAGTTCTCGACACTGGATGCTCAAGACACATGAGAGGAGACCCTTCTATGTTCACATCCCTCTACTCATCAAGGCGAGGATCTTTCATCTTCAGTGACAAATCGAAAGGAAAAGTTCCGGGCATAGTAATGTTGATAAGGATCCTATGATTGAACATGTGCTATTAGTTGACATTCTGAAGTTTAATTTTTTGAGTATAAGCCAACCATGTGATCATGGTTGCAAAGTTATCTTTGAAGCTAATGGATGTTTGATAACTACCCTTGTGGACAATAACATTATCTTCACGGGAAAAAAGCTAGGAAATCTATACTCAACTAACATAAGTGATGTTGCTAACCTCGTGAACAAGTGTTTTAATGTAAGTATAGAGACTCCCAAAAATGGGAAGGAAATCTATACTCAATTAAGATAAGTGATGTTGCTAACCTCGTGAACAAGTGTTTTAATGTAGGCATAATGCCCATAATAGGACCTCAGTTAACCAAAAAACTACAGTTTGGGTATGAAGTTACAAAAAGTTCAATTTCCCCTCCAAGCTACCACATTTCATTCGATTTGGGTACTCATTTATCCAAATTCCCTTCAAATCGTCCAAAGTCAAAATTGGAGCACTATTGCCCCAATTTGGCATGTGCTGGAGGCTGATGTGGACGCGCCACGTGGCGATGCGCGCCCGGTTGGCGCCCTTGGCTGAGGTGGACCAATGAGAAATCGACACGTGTCATGTAGGTTCTAAAATAAAATAATATTTTAGAGTCTGAAGTGCATGTTTTTAATACAAAAAATTCTAAGCAAATCATTTTATCTTATTAATTTAATACCCATAAAACCTAAACAAGTTATTGTATTGATTAATTTAATCAATCACAGTAACGCAATAAATTATATCGTTAAAATTATATTTTTTTCATTTTAAAAGAAAATGAAAAGAAGGGATTGTTGCTCAATTGGTGTCTATTGCTCAATCCGTGTTACAATTACATGAAAATTAAATATCAATCATAAAATAAAATTACAACCACCTTATGGGGAAAAGATCTATTTTTGCGTCTGAAATAAATTGAATGTTTTTGTTTCTTTTGAAAAATAATAGTTGGACGGAGAGTAACTATTATTTTTCAAAATAATAGATCTGCTCAATTAATTAATTAGACGCATAGGAAAAGGAAGGGGCGACGCGGCCAGAGGCTTGCCTCGTACGACGGCGTCGTGAAGCAGGAGCGGCGGCCAGAGATAGAGAGGGAGAGGAGATGGGAGGATGTAGGCGAGGAAGTCAGAGGAGATGAGCTCGACCCCTTCGGTGTAGTGTCCCTTGGCCCAGTTGTTGCCGGCGCCGAGCGGAACAGATCTGACGTTGTCCATGGTGTCGGGCTCCAGATCCATGAGGATGGTGCGGGGGACGAAGCGGCCGCCGCTGGCCTCGTTGTAGAAGACATTGATGCGTTCCAGCTGGAGGTCAGAGTATCCCTGGTACTTGCCCATCAAGTCTATCTCGTGCTCTGAGCTGCCGTTGGCGGAGAAGGTCCTGCTCTCCGGGCCCCATCGAGCCGTACACGACGAACGCCGCGTACTTCTTCTTAAGCTCCTCGAAGCTGTCGGAGGAGGCCGTTCGGTTGGCGTCCGATTTGAGGGGCGGGCGGTCGTCGTCCTTGGTTGACTCGGATTCGGGCTCGCACTCGCTCTCAGGTTTAATGGATTTAAGCTCCGTTTCCCTTTTGTTGCTTTTTTTGTTGAGAGTTAATAATGATAATTAACAGCGGGGTTAGGTGTGAATTGTTTGGGGTTTTTGGTTTAGTAAGATTCATTTAAATTCGAATTAAGGGGAGTTTTTAGTTAACAAGGAAACAAAGTTATGGTTGGATCTGGAGAGGAAAGGAGGAGAAGAGAGGAGGAAATAAGGAAATCAATTTTATTTTTATTTTTACATATTTAGAAGATATGGTAGATAAATAATATTTTTGGTTAAGTTTATTGGTTTTTTGGATATTAAATTAATTACAATACAGTAATATGATTGGTTAAATTAATCAATACTTGTTTACTTTTTTTATTCGGGTATTAAATTAATAAGGTAAAATGATTTGTTTAGATTTTTTTATATTAAAAATATGTACCCACTCTTTAAAATATTTTTTATTTTTGACCCTATTTGCCACGTGTCGATTTATGATAAGCTTACCTTAGTCAAGGGCGCCAACCGGACGCGGGCAGCCACGTGGCGCGTCCACATCAGCCTCCAACACATGCCAAATTGGGTGAATAGTGCTCCAATTTTGACTTTGGGCGATTTAAGGGAATTTGGATAAATGAGTACCTAAGTCGAATGAAATGTGGTATCTTGAAGGGGAAATTGAAGTTTTGGTAACTTGATACCCAAACTGTAGTTTTTTGGTTAACTGAGGTCCTATTATGGGGATTATACCTTTAATGTAAGGTTGGGACATGCTCACATGGAAATCATGTCAAACCAACTTAAGAAGGAGCTTGTAAGAGGATTTCCATAAATGAAGTTTGAAAAAGAAAGGGTATGCCGAGCTTGTCAACTAGGCAAACAAACCAAAAGCTTTTTCAAGCCTAAGAAGGCTTTATCAACATCCTAGTGATTAGAACTTCTACATCTTGATCGTTTTGGGCCAATGAGGATGGTAAATCTAGGAGGTAAGCAATATACATTTGTTATCGTTGATGATTACTATCGCTTTACTTGGGTAATCTTTCAAGCTCAAAAGGATCAAGCTCTTCATGAGTTTGCATCTTTAGCTGGAAAGCTAGAAAATGAGAAAAGGTATAGGTTAACAAAGATTAGAAGTGATCATAGAGGAGAGTTTGATAATATTATATTTAATCACTTCTGTGAAGAAAATGACATCAACCATACCTTTTCGGCTCCTAGAAATCCTCAACAAAATGGGGTAGTAGAGAGGAAGAACCGAACTTTGCAAGAAATGGCAAGAACCATGTTGAATGAGCTTAATTTACCTTTTTTTTTGGGCTGAATAAACACAACATGGTACATTCTTAATAGAGTGTCTATAAGATCCACACTTGAAAAGATACCTTACAAATTTGGCATGATAGAAAACCAAGCATTAGTTATTTTAAGGTTTTTGGGTCCAATCGCTTCATACTGAATACAAAGCATACCCTTGGTCAATTTGATGCTAAATCCGATGAGGGAGTGTTCCTCGGATATTCAACTAAGGGTAAAGCCTATCGAGTAGACAATAAAAGGTCATTGATGGTAGAAGAGTCTATGCATGTTGTCATTGTTGAATTTGTTGCTACTAACAATTCTGAAGATGTTGCAGAAGTGGATAATTAAAATTCACAGCCTCAAAGTGCATCAGTTTAGGAAACAGGAAATCAAGAAGACAATAGGGGTGAAACGCCAGCTCCATCAACTGAGGTCATTACACATGAGTAAGAACCCACATCTAGTGAAGTTCTTCTCCATCTGGCATTGATGTGTGCATATTTTACACACATTTTGGAGTATATTTTGTGACCTTTTCTTAATTTTAATATTTGTTTATTTATTTTTCTAGCTTTTATTTTATTTTAATAAATCTCTTATCCTAGTGTGCGAGGTCCTCGGTGCAGAAAATGATCCACTATCCCCTTACCTTTTCGTGCTTTGCATGGAAAGGTTAGGCCATTTAATCCAAGCTGTGGTGAATCAAGGGAGGTGGAAGCCCATTACACTTAGCCGAGGAGGTCCTGAATTGTCGCATGTATTTTGTATTGTCTGATAATACAAGTTGGAATTTAATACTAAACCTTGTATCAAGTACTTTAGAATTTCGGATAGCGGATTGAAGTTGGAATTTAATACTGTGACGAGGTTATTCATCCATTCAAGGTTTGGTTTATTTATTTATTTTTATTATTATACTATTTCCTTAAAATTGAATGATGATTTCTCTTGCAATTTATTCTTCTAAATCTATGACTAGCTAATTTTATAATCAAGCATGAGGGGATGATCTTATCATTAATATTCATGCATACTTAATAATATATTATTTCTTTAATTATTTCTTCTTTGATCCGGTTTATGATGCTTAGTTAAGTTATTTGCTTGATCACCAATTAGCTTGAAATTCATAATAGGTAAATGTTAAGTGACAGCGTCATTTTCCTATAGAAAACCATAGACCGGGCTTTTGGAACCAACCTCGAGGGAGGCGTGCTTCCTATTGTAGATTTAGTAGGTAAAAGTCTTAAGGCTCTTAGTTTATTTTAACACTGGCAAATGGATAGTGGAAATAAATTAGGAAGGGATTTTACGGCTCTACGGAAGTAGGTTATTGATCTAATTGAGATTACTGGTTCTTTCAGAGAAGGTTACTTTTGAGATTTAATATCAGAACCACACGGGCAGGTATGTAGGAATAGAACACAACTTGGTTGTATTGCACTTAATTGCAAGGAAATTTTGGCAAGGGATTCCCCAAAGTCCTAGGTGTTTTCTTCATCATTGTCATCTCATTTATTATTATTCTTGTTGTTCACTTATCCAAGTATTTTGCACCACTCAATCGACTCCTCTTCGAGGCTTTATTTTCTAGATAATCAATAATCACTCTGTTGGTAGTACTTACAAAGATCCCTGAGAGACGACCTTGTTTGCTACAACAATCCTGTATACTTGCAGGTGGCTATCGAGTATTTGGCACCGTTGCCGGGGACCAGCGTTAATATTATTTAACTTTGTGACCTGGTTAATCTAGATTTTTATTTTCTTTTTCATCCGTTTGTTTAGTTTGTTTAGTCTTCTACAGATTTTTTCAATGCATGAATACTAGGAGCTCGGGAGTAACACCTTGAAAACAAGATCCCGATATCGAAAGAACTTTTTGGACCAAACTCTGCATGCTCTGGCTTGAGAAGAAATCAGTGGACGACATCTCGTCCGATGAAGAGATGGCAGAACATAACAATGAAGGGGACAAGGTAGTCCGATCCGGACCTCAACATAGGCTGGTCCGGGATTTCTCCATCCCCGATGCAACCCTTGCACAGTCCAATGTGGTCCGCCCAGCTGTGCAAGCAAACAACTTTGAGCTAAGGCCAACCCTGATCAAGATGGTCCAAAACGAACCTTTCGGGAGCTCCACCATTAAAGAACCAAATCAGCATTTACAAGATTTTCTGGAAATCTGTGATACAATCAAGGTGAATGGAGCCTCCGAAGATACTATTAAGTTATGCCTTTTCCCTTTTTCACTAAAAGACAAGGCAAAAGCGTGGCTGACTGCATAACCACCTGGAATGTTTTGTACATGGGCTGCCGTATCCCAGGCCTTTTTGAAAACATTTTTCCCACACAATAAGGCCATGACAATGAGAAACAACATAATTGAGTTTATACAAAAGGCCAATGAATCGTTCTACGATGCGTGGGAAAAGCTTAAAGATGCACTAAGGAAATGCTCACATCATGGCCTTCCTGATTGGCTGATTGTGAAAAAATTTTATGCTGGCATGAACGAGACCCTCCGTGCACATGTTGATGCTGCGGCCAGAGGCATAGCTTTAGCTAAGGATGCTGAAGATGTGTATGATTTGTTCGAGCACATTGCCAGCAACAAATTTGAATGGTCTACCAAGGCACCCGGGGGAAAAACCACCAGAGTTCTTGAACTCGACGCGAACAACCTATTGAACGCCAAGATGGATGCCCTTATGAAAATGAGTGGGAAAGGACATTCTCATTCTCAACTGATACTCGTCCTAAACTCTCTCTCAACTCAACCACAAAAGCTCAAGAACGAAAAAGCATTCTTGGCTCAAAAATGAAAGAGCCAAAATCGAGTTCTCTCAAAACTCAGCCACTGAAAGAGAAAGGTCTATAGGTCTCCATTAGAAATGGCAGCACCGGTTCCAGACCCACCTGAAATCCAAGAAGAAACTCGAGAGGACCTAGCCAACTTGGAAAATCCGGAGAACCAACAAAATCTAGCACCTAAGCATGAAACCACTGTGGAAGAGGTTGTTGCAGCCATCAATGATATTATGAACAAGTACCGGATGCCAAAGAAAGCTGAAGATCCTATTGGACTCTTTGCCAAGAAGAGGCGAAGAATGATTGAGGGTGTTGCGCTTGCATCCCTAGTGGACCGTGTTCTGAAGGAATATAAGGAGAATTCGACACATCCATCCTTACAGACGGATTCCTTGCCCAGTTGTCCACTGTTGCTAATGAATAAATGGTGGAAAAGTAAAATCCAAAGTCTTCCTCAGAGAAAGCTATTTCGGATGATGATGTGCCACTGTCTCAACAATTTTCGGTCTAGAGGAAGATGAAATCAGCTCCTCCAGAAGGATATCGAACAAAGGAGACAACAAAGGAAGCTGCTCATCACAAGCCCATTCATCCTACAACAAAAAGTTTTAAACTTGAGCCTCCATTTGTAAAAGCTAAGACACCAACCTCCACCCTCTGCAAAGAAAAAGCTTCTGGTAGATGCAATGCCAAAACAAAACCTTAGGGAAAGGAAAAAAACATAGTTGTGGAAGTTAAAACCTCAGAAGAGGATGATGATTCTGAGGAGGAAGAGGAAGATATTCCAATAGGTTGGACCTCTGAAGAGCAAGGAGATGAAGAAGAAAAAGAAGATGAACCACCCATAATTCTGGTGAGCAAGAAAGGCCGTGTAATCAAAGGGCAGAAGAAATCTAGATACACTAAAGCAGGACCTTTAAAGACAACTGAACTCAAAGATGTGCCTGGAATTATTGATAAAGATTTCAAATTTCTTAAGAGTACAGTTGTGTCTTTTGATGATGTGAGAGGGCCTGGTTTGCTTCAAATTTTTGAAAGGTCCCGCTTGATGGATTTGGAAACTATAAGTGTTCTGGCCTACGATAAGTTAGTTCAAAATTTTTACACCAACATGATGCCAAAAGCGAATGATGATGGTAATACCATTGGTACTCATAATCTGTTCTGTGGCCAATATGTCTTCATCGATGCCAATTTGATCGGCAACTTGCTCCACTTCCCTAAAGGACTGCAAGGGTAAAGTATAATAACACTGGATTGGACGACAGCATTCAATCCCACATACTCTCAGTGTCCCCGAGCAAAGAAGGCTGCTGTTTGGGAAAGCTAGCAAAGTTGGAAAATATGAGGCTATGTCTGTCAATCACCACATCTTGCTATTGTTCATCACTCGAGTACTCATTCCTCGGCATGGGCACCAAATCACTTTGAAGACATATGATATTTGTATGGTAGGATGCTTGCTTAGTAATAGTCCGGTTGATTGTGCCTACATCATCCTCCATCACAAATTGGAATACACGGGAATACCATATGGGAATTTGATCACACTTATTGCCCAAAATGCCAATGTTGTGCCTATCCACTTAGATGCAATATCTACTACAACTCTCTTCCATATGCGTATCAAGAAGAACAAGCAGAGTGTGTTCTATGTCACCTAACCATGCTCATCTAAGGATGTAAGAGTTGAGGCCTTAGCCGACGAGGTGAAAGATATAAGGGATGAGATTCTGGAAATCAAGGGAATGGTTGCTAAGATGATGGAAATGCAGAAGGCACAGTTAAAATTGTAGGTGAATCACTTCCGTCCGGATCCTAATGACTTCTCTACCTTGGATTCCTCCTTTGGTAAGGATGTTGCAGATGATTAATCCACCGAGTAATCTTCCTTTAGATCTGATGCCAATTAGGATCATGCATTTCATCTTCAAACTCATATTGCATCATGTTTAATTTTGGCTTATGTTTTTATTATTTTGCCTTTAGATATTTTGGATATTATCTGCTTTTGTTGGTTCTGGCACTACTGATGCCAGATTGTTTGTTGATCCATTGAACTAGTTATGCTTTATATCTATGTATTCTTATTATGTTACGGTATATATGTTGATCTCTCCTGCAAGATGCATATCTTTTTCCCTTTGTGCATATTTTTGGTGATGCCAAAAGAAAAAAAAAAAGTGAGAATGATACGGAAACACTGCCACAACAAAGCTAGATAGCACCTCCAAATCAATCGAGTCACCAAGATTAGAAATCAATTCAACCAAAGGATTTCAGCAACTACCTCTATCACCTTAAAACAAAACAATGTTGTTAGGCAACAATAGAATAATAATCACTATGAGTCTTGCAACGCCACAAGCAAATTAATTACTTGATAAGTAAACAAAATTCCTGAAATAAAAACAGGAGAATCACTCTCTTAACAATTGAATCACTCAATCAATAAAACCTCAAAGGCAAACTTTTACTATCAAAATCATGTGTGTCAAATATAAACCCCAAGAGTCTTATATATACTAGTCTAATACTAAACCTAATGGACTTGTAAACTAATATCCTAGGTCGGCTGAGCTAAAAAAATCGCATTAGTCTTTTCCTTTGCCGAGAAAAAGTAAAACAAATTGACCAGCCCACCATTGTTTTGCCGACTTGACTAATGATCAGCCCACTATTGATACTTTTTAAATAATGGAACTGTGTTCAAGCGGACTAACCCAAAGATGACAACCCATTGACACTTATTTTAATAATAGTAGTTAATAGGCCATCCACGTTAACAAACATAATGGGCTTCACGGATTTTAATTTGGTTACTTTCAATCCAAATTTGATTTCAGTCCAAGCTTGACTCCTCTTAAGCTCCTCACCAAGCTTGATTTTTCATCCCTTCTTGAATTTCTTCCGAGTACGAATTTTGGACATGACTCAAAAAGTGAGTTTGTGATGATGAACTTTAAGCTTGTTAGAATACATCCAAGCTCCATGCTTGTCGCCATTGTTGTCTGCAACGTAGCCTTGGCGTGCATCATTCTTCAAGTCTCCAAAATCGCCTAGGTGATTTGCATCTGAGAATGTGTGAAAAACACATTATAGAATTATGGATGCTTATCGATATCGGTTTATGATTCTGAATGGTTTTGATATTGATTGAATGATGATTATTGGTTACTCCCTCAGTTCCGTAATATAAGACATTTAAATCTTTCTATTTTGTTTCATAATGTAAGACGTTTTTAGATTTTCTAAAAGCATTAATTTTATTTGTCCCATGTCTACCCCTAATTTATTTTACTAAACTACCATAATAAATACTAGTTGTTCTCCTAAATTTTCTAGATATATGAAAAGTCCCCTTGAATAACTAAACGTGAAGTTAATAATTCCAATCCTAGTTAAACAAAAACCATAAAAAATATCCTTAGAGTTTGTTGGAGAAAAAAACGTTGACAATCCTTGGATGATTATCACTTCCATCTTCCCTAGTTGTCGAAAACTCATTGACAGAAAAAGCTTGTAAACTAGGTGATTTTGGGCTAAGATTTAGATCTAGATTAGTGATTTTGGATTTTCCCTCCATTCTAAAAGGATATGCTCTACCAAGAACTTAAGAATTTAGAAACGGATGATTGTTCTTTATAGCAGTGTTGTGGGAGGGAAAAATTTCACTTGAAATATTTTAAATTTTTTCCAGTTAGATGATTTTCACAAAAAATTTGGCGGCATGAAAGTAATTTGGATTGATATCAAATCTGAAATAAAATTAATGTAATAAGTGTTAAGTGCCTACTAGTGGTTTTACCAATAAACTCTTTGGAATAATAAAAAGGTTAAGTTAGTAATTTGAGTAATCAAAATTAATAAGATTAAGTGTATTTAATGAGTTTCTTAAGGGGTGTGCAAATAGGTTAAACATCTTATATTACAAAACAGAGGGAGTACTATTTTCTCTAACACATCTTTTTTCCTCTTATGATTATTGCTTAGTCTGGAAAAATTTTTCAAATAGGAGGAGCATAAATTAAGGTGGAGCTTCATAGATTGAGGGGACGATTATGAATTATTTGACATTATAGGTATTGTTTGTCGAGCTTAATTTGACACTATCCTATCCTACATTATATTTCACTTGACAGCCCATTTGAGCCTAGGTTGATGGTCGATTTAGTTTTCTTATACCTACATCACCATACCTGAGCATTTTGAGGCATTCACGACCATCATAATGCTTTTGAGCACACTGTTCTTTGACTTTTTGGCTCAACCCTCTCTGCTTGCCTTTCTAGTTCTAGTTTCAGGATGGCAATGTTGTGGCATTGCTCATGACGACCAAAAACAAGGAGTTTTTCAAGAAAGGGAATGGAGCCTAGTAACATAAAAACGAGGAGATAGGGTGTATTCTACAGCAAAATCGAGGAAGCTAAAAAAACAAAACAAAAAAAAAAGCAGAAAAGAAAAAAAAGAGACAAACAAAACTGTTTGCTCCTTCGAAATTCTCTTGCTCTCATTATCTCCTATAATTATTATGTGCTTCAATATTCTGGTATTCTTGGTTTGAGTATTAATTTGAAGAGGAAGCTACCTGACTTAGAATTTTAGAAGGTAAGCAGCTTTTGTTTGCCTATCTTTCTTTAGTAGTCTAACCCAACCCCATTACATGACCAAGAAAGACCTGTTGATTCTTGTTTATGCCTTGATGCCCATTAGTGGTGATTGGAAATTTGAGTTGGCTTATGAAATAGATATTTTTAGCCCTAGTACTTAACTTATCATATTGACATAAGGAACTTTGAAGGAAAAATGGTTACTTGCTACTTTCTTTTGATCATCTATGTATCTGCTAGCCTTGCTGAATTAGAGTTGATGATTTTTCTTTCAAAAGAATATAGAGGAAATTGAGCAGTGAGTGTTGCCGTGTGCGTGACAAGTATTGTTGTTGTGTTTAACTTGAAAAAGTACTTGTAATTTCCTGCAGCATCATTTTCTCTGTGTTTTGATTCGTGTTTTTGCTTGAGGACAATCAAAGTTTCAAGTTTGGTGGAATTTGATGTGCATGAAATTACATTCATTTCACAGCATGCACTGCAGTCTTTTGGCCTTGCATTCATCGTTAATTCATGCATTTAGATCCAAGTTCACTTCTTTTTATGCCAAATCCGTCTTTCATTACCCTTGGATACTTTTAGGTGTAATTTGGTGCTTTTTGGAGCATATTTGACGATTTTGGTCAGCAAAGCCCGCTGCTGAAAAAACTGAACCAATTGCTCAGCAGCGCCTGCTGCGACAAAATATCTGCTCTTAAACCTTTTTTTTTCAGAGAATCTTTTGGTCTGAAGGAGATTTGACAATTTTGGCCTAAAACTTATGAGGCATTGTGAAGTGCCATGTTCCAATACAAATCGCATGCTTGACAGCGCCCCTACAGCGGGCATTGCGTTTAGTTCCTATTTTTATTAGGGCTTGCACCTACAAATCATGAGTATTTAGGAGGGGATGCATCTAGACACTCCTAGCAAGGAAAGAAGATTTAAAAAGGAATTCTTGAAGCTAAAGTCTAGGAGTTTTATTCCAAATCCTGCACAATGGTTGCTATCTTTTACGAATTTAATCCTGGATATAAAAGCAACTCTTGTTGGACGAAATTGACAGAACTAGAGGAGAAAAAGTCACGAAATTGCTGGAAGAAAAGTAGAGCTTTTGGTTTACTATTTTGTAGCATGTCAACATCACTTTTCTATTTTATTTTCTCTTCTTTTATGAACTAATCACTCTATTTAGGTTTATGGGATGTAGCTATTGTTCTTGATGTTTGATTAATAATTCAGATTTGGTTCTATTGTTCGTTATGCCTTGATTTGTTTATGGAGTGCATAACAGTGTCTGCGGCTTGATCACCCTCAAACAGTATTTCAGATGCCTTAGTACCGCATCGAGAGGAGCAACTCAGAATTCAGACCGTTCCATATCATACCTCTACCCTACTGGTCGTCGAGAGGGATTTTTAGGGTAGTTGAGGATAACAGCGCCTGGCACAGCGACCACTGCACCTTAGAAAAAGCATCACCGGCAAAAGCGGGTCGTTCAGGACTAGGGTAGGTTTACAATTGTGTGTGACAACAGTATTAGACACCTCAGGCTAGTTAGCCCTTCAAGGTGGACGAATTTTTTTTACCAAGTTATTGAATTATTGTTGAACAACTAGGCAGTAGTGAACCGCGGACAACCTAGGTTCCCTTCCAATTGCGTTTCTCCTATTTACACCTTTACTTTTTGTTTATTATACCTTCATCGTATCTCTCTTTTTTTATTTACTATTTTTATAGTCTAATCAATTGAAATCCTAAGGACAGTGTTGTTTCTGTGTCCCTGTGATTCGACCTTACAGCAACGTTGTGCACTTGCAACGAATTTTGCGCGAACAATAAAATCTTTATACCCCTGTGTTTTCCAACCTATTTTTAATCATAAAAAAGGAGGAGAATGTTAGGTTAAGGTAATTAGCATGTGCAATTAGTGGTTAATCAATATATCAATTAGTGATGATTGGTTATTTAGCTTAATTACCTAACCATGAGTTGACCATAAGTTTAATTGGTTTTGATTATGACAAACTGTGGTTAAGATTATTATATTCTACTCTTCAAACACCTAAATCAAACATGTGATCTGATCTTTAAAGTTTAGAGTGAGTGGAATAGGCTTGAGCAAGGGACCTACGCTTGTTTGAAAAGCATGTATGAAAGGTCGCTTTCGTGGTGGTTGGGACACTTACCTTGACCTATGTGACCTTGGGTTTTGGGGTTACATGTTAGGACAACTCCCATGCATATACAATATAGTATATGGAAACATTTCACAACACCTCTTCGATCCAGTCCAACCTAGGATGATCAAACCTAGGAGTCTAATAATATATGCAGGCCACCAACTGGAAAATTCAGATATGAATGTTCTAGGGCCAATCATGCCAGATCCCGATGCAGCTGAAAGTGACTTGTAGCTGTTGGGTTTGGAGGCTTCTTCCCTAGTCTCTATAATTTGAAGCAAGACTGAATAATTTCACTTCGAGCATGCTGCAACGAGGACGCCGCAGGATTGGAAGGGGAAGAATGTCATGCACTAGGAATCCAAGGCACACATGATTCCTAGTTTGAGTAGGTGTACGTGTGGGCTGAACCATTCCCACTTAGATTAAGGTTGGCCACCATGAGTTTGAGTAGGAGTGGACAAGTAAAGTAAAATTCTAACCTAGGTAGGATTTCTTTTACTTGTAGGGAAAGTAAGCTGAAATTTACGGTACCAATTATAAATAGGATGCGTGAGGGGGAGTTGTTGGGCATATATTGTTTTTAATTTTTTTAATAATAATACTGAGTCTTCTCCCATGTTCATTGTGTTGTCGATTTCTCACTTTCTCTTTTATTTTTGATTGTTGCTAGGTTGACAAGCCATTCGCTTGACTGCACGGGCTGTTGCTGTGCTACTGAGAAATTCTATTGATCAAGAGAGCTGAGTTATACTTGCAGTTCTCCTTTGGGCCGAAATTGTGATGTCTTGTGCTTTGAGTATTGAGCTTAATTTTACATCTTCTTGACTTGTTCGTTGAAGATACTTTGTTATGAGAACTAACACATCTTAATGGGGACTTGAGATTAGTTCTATTGAGGTGGGATTCAACAAACCTTAAGGGTTTATGCTGAGTATAGGTTTGAGCTTAGCTTAGGGAAAAAGTTTATAAAAGTTGTGGTTGAACCCGTAAAAGCCATGCATAGTGAAGGTTAGAAATCTCTTGGTGAACTCTTGAAGTAGTGGATGTACCCCTGCATGGGGAAACACTCTAAATTCTTTATGTAAACCTCTTTAACCCTTCTCTTAAGTGTGTTCATAATCACCAGTTTTTAGATACAGAATCGGTTGGGCATCAGAGACGCCAAATTAGTGATTAAGCGAAAAAGGGCTAATTCTCCCCCCTCTTAGCCAATTTGGGCCTACAGTTATGTGTTGGTAAATATTTTTCTATATAATTTGTTAGCAATCTCACACTTCGTGGATTTTATATTTTTCCATTATAATGAGAGGAAGAATGTGAGAATATATGATTATTAGATATTTTGAAAATAGCCCATAACTAAAAATGAAAATAAAAATTATTTATCCTCATATAGAGATATTTTGCACTAAAAAATAAATTTATTGTGTAAAGATTACAAAAAAGGTCAACATTATTTCCTTTACATGTTTTGTTCGTAAATTAATTTATTTTATCGTTATTTTGGATGAATTTAGGAATATTTTTTTACATTAATAATAATTAATTTAGAATAATTATACTATGCATTAATATATTGCGTGCATCACATCTATACAAAAATTAGTTCAAATAAATAACTAACTTTAATTGATATCATTCACATCTCTTTATTACAAAATTAAACCAATCATTTGTTCTACTTTAGTGAACTATAATAGATTTAGTGCTAAAACTAAAAACAAGCCAATTCAAAGAGATTAGCATTGGTCATTTATCCCACCTTTCCCATTTCATATTTAATCAAGTGGCAAATGGTATTATTTTAATTAGAAAAACTTTTTTTTTCTACATAATAGTTGAGTAAGAGACAAAACGTATACGATAGCCTCCATTGGTAGACAGTCAACATCTTTTTTCCGACTCGTATATACAAAACTAACTTTTTCTTAGTTAAGAATGAAGAATAAAATAGTAAGTGATGAAAACAAAATTCCATGAATTGGAAGGAAGAATGACATTAGAGTAAAGCCACTGGAAAACAAAATAACCAACACTTAGTACAAACCATTATCAGCCATATTATCCACAAGTACAACTTTTAACATCCAATATTAACATAAACTAAAGCAAAAAATAACCTAAGAATATCCTCCAATAACAACATCCGAAGGGTAATTCAAACTAGTAAATACTACATATGGCAACAGTAATATCATCTGACTTTAACCAAATTGTCCAATACTATAAATTTAACATCCAACATTGACATAACCTACAACAAAAGATACTGAAAATATTCAACAATACAACGCGAAGCGTAATACAAGACAACACTACATATTCTATTCAGTTCCAAGGCTACAAATTAAACACCACTGCTCAAGGCTTTTTAGCCATAACTTCCTTTTCCCTTCACTCATATTTATGAATGCTTCTCTGAAGTCTGGAAGTTAAAATTTATTGACAGCTTTGGCAAATGATTCATCACTGGCATTGTCCACGAATTTCATTTTCAAAATACATTTGCGCAAAGAATAGTTAGGTCCTGCACTAGTGCTAGAACTAGTAGCAGTTTGTGACTTGTACTTTTTAGCTCTTGTAATTGATTCTAAGATCTTTGCTTTTGAAGTCTCGGCATATGCCTTCAATGCTTTATTCAATTAAGTGATTCTTGACTCTTTCTTCTTTGACTTGCGCTTCGGCACAATAACAGTTCTTTTACCACGAGTGTCTGTCAGGGAAAGAATCTGTTCTTCATCATCTTCATCGCCATTGCCATTCTCAACATTAGCATGCACCCTATGGTTGATATAATGCGCTTCAAGCCTCCTCTCTTCATTAGAATTTGGAGGCTCTACAACAGAGGAATGATGGAATGCAGTAGTGGTTGTGCTTCCATTAAATAGTAGACCAAGCAATTCACAATGCTCGAAGCCTTTCTTACAAAATTAAGCCACCTTTGGAACCCTCTACAATAAGCAATAGAATGAACAATCTTTACTAGTATCTGTACAACTACTATGTGCCAACAAAATTAAACGATTGATACTAATAAAATGAAGCATACATCAATATATATTTGCCAAACAGATTCCTCAGAAGTAACAGTATTAGTTATGGGATTCAACCCAAAACGAGTGGACTATAAGAGATCAGAAAAAAAGATGATGTTTAGCCCGCATCCTATTAAACTTTTGCTTGATCTGAGGTATGGTGTGATTGCGGCCACTCTACATGTTCAACTATTGCAGTATTTCTTTAAAAAATTTAGTAGTGAACTTATGCATGTCTCCTTTGTTCACACGATCGACTAAGATATCTATGTAGAGATTTTCCATGATAGGTCCCCAATTAGCTTCTTATTGTACTTGCTTGGTGCATTGTCTTGCCATCTACCACACATATGTATAAGCTCATACAACAATAAAATAGTTCATATTGGGGATTTTAAGAGAAGATGATACAAAATAATTTCAATTAATATATTCAATAACCATGAAGAAATACTGAATATAAAGAAAATAATTTCAATCAATACATTCAAAAAAATTTTATACTTTTTTCATTTTCTGCTAATTTCACATCTAAATTTCAAAGGACAAATCTCTCTAATATATTTGTTAGCTTGTAGGTCAAAATTACAGAGCCCCCTAGGCATTGACATTCATCAAATCAATAATGGTAGTGGAATACCTAGCTGCTATTCGTGTCAAAGAATTGAATTCTTTAACCATCAATTTCCCTTTCATTTATTAAAACTTTTTCATTAAAACCATTTTACGTGAGCATCCGTTTATAAAGAGATATTATGGTTAAGAACTACCCTAATTTATTAAGAGAGGAGTGAGATGTTTCTTTAAACAACAGAATCATTTATTCTTTTGCTAAATAAAAAATAGAATAAGGTATTCATAGAAATTGGATTAGCCTTTAAAACCTCTTCTCAGAAAATTTGTGCAGGAGATTCCTACCCAAATTCTGGGTTTTCTAAGAACAAAAGAAAGGTTGAAGGTAAGAGAAGAGAGCAAACACACCAATTTAGAGTGGTTCTCCCTAAATCCTATGGATACATCCACTACTCAAGGCTCCCCCTTGAGATTTACCAAATCAACTATATGGTTTCTTCCAAGGTGAAACCCAATCTTTTACAACCAAATTTTTTCAAAGGATCAAGCTCAAACCTTTACAATAATTTTTCCAAGGCTCACTCTCTAACCTAGGCTTTTACAAATGCTCAACCCAAATCTATACAAGAGTTTTTCAAAGCTCAATCTCTAACCTATACCCAAAGCTTTTTAAAGGATCAAGCTTTAAACCTATTCAACCCCTCAAGTAAAATTTTCTCAATCTTACTCAAGATATGATTTTCCAACAACCAAAGAGTGACTCACTCTTTGTTTACAAGATAAGATCAAAGAGAACACAAAGGTTTTAAGCCCAATGGTGAAGCCAAGAATTAAATTCCCTCAAAAGAAAAAAATTCAATAATCTAGGCTTAACAATCTCTCAAACATTGTGTGCACAAGACAAGCTCAATAAGAAGGTTTCTTACACTTGTAATCTCTTGCTCTACCTCTTAAGTGAGGTTAGGAAGTCTATATATAGGCCTAAGAAGTAAGAAGAAACTTGATGACTAAGAAAAGTGTAGAGATAGGCTTCCTGTTTTGAGATTTGGGTATGAGGCTGCTACCCAAATTTTCTGTTGGAACATTTGTATTTCAAACCAAAAATTGCATCTAATGGTTTCGTGGCTTCACACTCTTCTCTTGATTTATTTTCTTGTGATAATAGTCCAGAAAAATGACTATATCCAACTTGTGGCTCCTTGAGGCTTCTTTGATTGGAGGATTTTAACAACTTCTAACATGAAAGGCTTATCTATGTTGACTTGGCTTTTTAGGTGTGAAGAGGACAAGAAAACAATCACTTCCTCCCTTGGCCAGCTAGCTCCCAACGGTCTTTTTTCTTTGAGAAGAGTCTTGAAGCCTCCTTCTGTCTCTTTTTGAATTTGTGCAAAGGAAAAAGACAATGCTAGTTGAAGAAGATGATAAATAGTATGAAGTACATTGCTTTGCCAGAGAGTTTTAAATTTGAAACCAAAAACCAATGAAATCATCTTTTACAAATTATCAAAACTCTGTTCTCAAAGCCATTAGTTTCCAAAACTGTTTGATGAAAATAGGTATAAAAACACAACCAAAACGTAATTTCACACTTGTTCCGAAAACTGAAACTAGAAAACATGGTTTTGGAAACTCTTTCAAATACGCCCTAATATTTTTGTAGACATAGTTTGGCATGTGAAGCTAAACTTTAAAGCAACCAATAAAATCATAAATTATGAAAAAAAAATGTTAATTACAGTCTCATGTATCAGTAGTTTAGGCACATTTTACCAATGGAAGTGATAAACCCTTGATAATTGAGTAGTTTAGGCACACTTTAGCACCTGAAGTTTCATCCAACTGCTTTTAGCAAGTATGGCATGCCTTACACTTCTGTTATACAAATCAACATCCACTATCTTTGTCTCTCACAAAAAAAAAATTCTTGTTAGTTGATGTGGAGAGAGATCATATTTAAGTGCGTTCTTTAGAGAATTTTATAATATACTCACTTGCTAATGAAGTGGAATAAGCAATAATAACTCATCAAAACTTTTCTTTTCAATATTTGGTAGGATGGTTGGGTCTTTTTTTGTCAATTTGAGGTTTGGTGAGAGGTACTTCTACTTATAATATTGCAGAAGTTATTAGAAATAAATAATTATAGCTATGGTGGAGAAAAATCATACAATTCTAAGGCTATGAACTCATAGTTCTTTACACTTTTGCAAGTTCGAGTATATCAGGGTTGAAAAATACTATTTTTGAAGAGAGAGCTCATAAGAGAGGATATATCTCCACTTACATTAAAAAAAAATTAACAAACTTTATATAGCGTAGCAACTTATAACACTGAGTACAACATTTAAAGTAACATATAAAAGAGTTACTAGTAATAATATGTGAAAAAAACTATGAGGAAAAATATTTTCCTCTATGTTTAGGTTACTCTTACATGATTTTGACTAATATTTTTAACAAATTAATAACCCAGTTGAAAATAATAATAGTTACCAATATACTCAATCAAGAATCAGTAGAACCCTTACTTCCTTGACTAACCTGAAGAAGAAAGAAGTAACTAAAAATAACATAATCAAAATAGGTGATAGAGTAAGCATGTCATGACTGAATGTATTAATTATTGTGAACCTAAAAACTTATCCAAAATATAAAGAACACTAAAAGGTTATTGAAAGAAAAAAGTACTTCCACCTATCAACTTGGTATTCAACGTACTTATTATTAAAAAAATTATTCAACAAGAATATAATTATAATTATAATAAGTATCATTCATACAGAAAATCTCGGTATTCTGTGAGCTTTAAGCTTATAAAGATCAGAACTATTGATAAAGAAAGTGATTCTAGTTTTTTCCATCAAATGATCAAGTTTTATCTCCCACAAGCGATATCATTGTCCTCTTTTTCCTGAATAATAAGATAACTATATGAAAAAATTAAGAAATTTGGAGAGTTAGAATTTTTTACTAATGTAAAAAAATAACCTTAGGTAATTTTTTTTAAAAAAATAAATTCTTTTACCCCTGCAACCAATCCATCCCGACATGGTTTTTAAAAAATTAATTCTATTGCATTTAGAAACCAATAGTATCTCCAAAAAGTTAAGAATAACAATAACTCATTGTAAGTAATTCTTAAGGCAAGTGTAATAATATTTTCATAATCTATGAAGCAAAAAAGAAGTGACGTGGAATATGAGCACCACTGCAAATAAGATAAGATTTCAGCCAACAACAAAGGCAAAATTTAGGCTAATGATTTTATCATTATTTTATCTATAGTTTTCCAAATTCAACAAATTCTTGCTTAAATTTGGCCACCATGTTGGGTATGGTTTGATGTGGTTCAGGGAAAATAGATAATATATTTAGATAGAATAATTATTGCAGATAAAATAATATTTACACGTTAGCAAAATAATATATCTATTAATCATCTTAATATTATTCTCTAGAATTTGAATCAATATGTCAGAATTTGGTTGAGTTATATCCCCATTAGCCCAATTTTGCTAATTTGGGTCTGTTTAACTGAAATCCGAAGAAAAATATTGATATGCAAACTCTAAGTGCTCTTGTGTGTTTATATTGTGACATATTGGAATCATCAATAATACTAGAGTTATTAATAGTTTCGTACTAAGAGGGTCTTACAAACATATGTGTCATTGTTTCACTGGATAATTTTATTAACTATCCACATCATATTTTTTTTTGATTTATTGTTTCTAAAATTAGAGTTTTTACCATAAAAAATTCTTTTCCTATCCACGATTTTCAGGACCTCTCTAAATTAAATTACCTCCATAAGTGTTTTTTTTTTCTTTTTGTAGTTCCTCTTTTTTATTTGCCATCATCATGTTGATTTCACTCATTCCTTATCCTTATCTTCTTCTTCTCCTTATCTTCTCGTTCTTCTTCTTCTTCTTCTTCTTCTTCTTCTTCTTCTTCTTCTTCTTCTTCTTCTTCTTCTTCTTCTTCTTCTTCTTCTTCTTCTTCTTCTTGTTATTAACCCTAATTTTCAAAATTTCAATTTTCTAACCCCATCCATTATTTTCAAAATTTCAATTTTCTAACCCCATCTATTATTATTTTCTCTCATTTGTTTTTACCAGTAAATAACCTATGAATTTAAGATGAGAGGGTAAGATCCAATTTTTGTGGGTTTTCACCTTTGTGAGGGTTGCAGAATGGATACATCCTTGAAAATTTAGCAAACACTTGATTGAATGCTTTGGAGCCTCACAGAGAAGAACAAATTCTTAATGTAAAAGAAATTTTGTAAACTCAATGGAATGAATTTTAATATGAGGATTTGGGGCATTAGAATGCAAAAATTAGGGTTCATACTAATACCAATGAAACTGAATAAAAATCGAATTAAAAATGATTGTGGAAACATATTAATTAATAAAATTTTAAAAAGAAATATTTTTAGAGAAGAAGGAATATAGGGTTAGGAATTGAATGAAGACACTAATATGGCCAAAAAAAATTAATTTACAAGATCGATCGTGAGGTGGGAAAAAAAATTTTATGGTAAAAAATCTAATTTTAGAAATATTAAATTAAAAAAAAGATTATGTGGAGTGTTAATATAATTATCCAATGATACAATTACACATAAGTTTGTAAGACTCTCTTAGTAAAAAACTCTTAGTAACTCTAGCATTATTGAACATGCAATAACAAAAAACAGAAACCAAATATTACTTATTACTTTAACTTCCTGTATTTGTTGGCTTGTTTTTTGAAAGGCATAGTTTCATACAATGTAGGAAATTCATTTTCACATGTTTAGCAAAGAGGACACCTCACATGCCTACATATACCACATACAAAGTTGGTTTATAAGGTCGTTCGCTTTTGTTGACGCTTGTTCTCAAACCTTGCGGTTTTTACCGTTGAGGAGAAGCAATGGACGCCTTGTCAAACGATCCAATAAACAATCCAAATGACATTCTTGTTTCAGGCTGAATATTGAGATCCGGTAGAATGATGCTCACCATGGACAAAACTTTCACCAGCTGGACTTATACTATTTTGTAGCGTCCAATGCAAGGTAAGTTGTACTGGATGGAACACATTTCGCATGCTCCCATCTATGGAACATAATGGTGACCCCATGAACTTCTTGGTCTTGAGGCCAAGCTGCCTTGGCGTCAACTTACAAGTAGACTTGGTCCTCTAGTCAACTTGTGCCTATTTGTGAGCCTGTGAAGGGAGTGAAAATGGCATACCATCGAAGCTGCTTCCAAGAGAGGATTTTATTGGTCCTGATTAACGGTACGTGGATGGTGCTATTGACTTACTATTTGCAGGCGAATATAGTACTTTGGCTCAAGTTGCAGGAATTGGTATCGAGGAGAATGCTGCAATCGGGATGAATACACTTTATGATTCTGTATGCGGGCTCACTCTAGGTATCTATTGTTCTTCATACTACTATATACATATTAGTATGTATTGTTCTTCATACTGCTATATAGATATTAAGCTTGGAAAATTTTGAGATCATGGTCTAGCTAGAAGCTTTTCTTTTTTTAATAGTTGAGTAGTGTTTGGAAGGGTAATTCCCTCACGTATATAGACTATTTTGGTGCATGCATGAATTTTTTAGCATTGGGCTAAATGTGACTACTGTGTTACTGAATGTCACTATACTTTGAGCTAATCATTCAATTTTTTAATGCTTTGTTCATTAGATTACTTGTTTCCAACTCCTGTTCATCAAGGTCATATTTAGCAAATGAATGTTTAATATGTTCTTGTGATGCTTTCTGCATGTTGTCCATATGATAATCAAACTGATCAGGTTTTCTCGATTAATTTTTAAATATCACTAACTTGACCCACTAGCAGCAACTGTAACGATTAATGATTGGATGTGTAAACTACATGTACTTTGGAAATATTTTTCTGCTACTATCATGTACAAAGAACGGGGAGCGAACGCCAACGATCAATTCTTAATAAATTACAGCACGAGGATCAGATTTAACAAATGGTTTAAGAGGAGAAGGTGGGGCCTTGAGGCGCTTTTGCATTTATTTAAATGAATATTTAATATGTTTTTGTGATGCATTCTTGACGGGAATATAGACAATGCTAACCGGGCGAAGTTCTTTCAGCTTGTTGTCCATATGATAATCAAACTGATCAGGTTTTCTCGATTAATTTTTAAATATCATTAACTTGACCCACTAGCAGCAGCTATAACGATTGATGATTGGATATGTAAACTACATGTACTTTGGAAATATTTTTCTGCTACTATCATGTACAAAGAACGGGGAGAGAACGCCAACGATCAATTCTTAATAAATTACAGCACGAGGGTCAGATTTAACAAATGGTTTAAGAGGAGAAGTTGGGGACCTGAGGCGCTTTCGCATTTGTTCAACATATCTAACTTGGCCAGAATGTCTACAATTTTGTTAGTTGCTATGGACCATTCGCTGACTTTGTGAAGCATCCAGCGTCCCTACAACTTGTCTTGATCCCTCATTTAAGGATTTCACTACTGTTATGATGAATTTTGACTAAACAGAATTATTGACTTGCAAGATATGTTTTGGTTCACAATTTTAAGAATTTCACTACTACTATGATGAATTTTTGATTAGATAGTGTAGTTGAATTTGAATTTTAGTTTGCTATCATTTTAAGGATGTCATTACTGGTATAATTTAATTTAAAAAATAATATTGGATGATCTATCTCGGGCCATTGGTTGTTGAGGGTGATTGAGTGAGCCAACCACACAAAATTTGTGCCCCCCTAATTGGTTTGTGTTTTTTTCTCTTCTGTTTTGTTTTTTTACTGTAGAATGAAACTGAAGTAACACATTGTCTTACCATGGGATAAGTAAAGTTTTTAGCTTTGGTGAAGAATAAATACTTTCCAGTTTAAAACGAAAAGAACAGACTATTGGTGATACTACTACTAGTAGTTGATGACGTTACAAAAAAAAAAGGAAAAATAGTGCTTCTTTAAATTTATGACAGGGGTATTGGTTCTCATTTGATAGTAAAAGTAAAATATTGGGTTGCCCAACTAATTCTCTTAGTTCTTGCAAAACATCTCAAGTAGTAGTAGTAGTGGTGTTATTTTTATATAGAGAAAAATTTTTTGCATAAGGTCTCACAAGGTCAAAATTAGGTATGTTAAATACTAGTGTAATCTCAAAAAGATTATTTCGCATAAACCTATGGGATTGAGAAACTGATAAAAATGAAATGCGAAATAGTAATTATATTGCACAAAATATCCTATTTGTGGCACCATTATAAAGCAAAGCAAAACAAAATGTCAGTGCTTATTCTGAGTGCGTAGGGGAGAGCAATACATGAAAATAGGTTTGTTAGGGTTGGGGAAAGCTTTTGAGGGAGAGAAAGTATTAAAATGAAGTTATTTTTGAATTTTCACCTTACTACCGTGTGGTGTAAGCACATGGCCACTAGCCGTCAAACCCCTTCACGAATCGGTAACAAAATTGCCCTTCTCCATAACAAAATTGTACAGACATAATAACATCTATTTTTCTTTTTTTTGAAAAAAACTACTAGATAGTGTTAAATAAGCAACAACTGCATTCCCAATCTACATTTTACATCCACTCAAACATGAAACTAGAAGTTAAGGGTGTGTTTTGAAATGAAAAAACTATTTGTTCTGAGTTCTAAGGGAATTATTCTAAGAATTAAGATTACAGAATAGTTCTAAGAGATCAAGAATACTATGAAACTCATTTGGATAATTTGTACTTTAAACACTTTTGTAAGAATAAAAAATAGAGAACCTGTTTAGCCAAAATGAATTTGAAAATAGTGCTCGAGCTCTAAAAGTTTTTTAAAAAATGTCACTAAATCAATAATTTTAATTGATGGATTAAGTCTTAAATTAAAAGTAATATATGATTTTGTTGATTTTATGTTTTAATTTCTATACAATTTATTCAATGCTCACATTCATAACGAATTCAAGAAATTAAACAAAATTTTTTTGTATATTCATCGTCTTCTGTTAAGTTAATAGCAAGTATTATGCTTAGTGGAAAATTGTGAGTTGGTTAAGAGATTAAAAGGAATATGGTCAACAAAAAAATTATAGGCATGTTCATCACAATAAACAATTTAAGTTAAAGTTCATCCTTTACTTATGCAAATACATTTGAAATACTATCACCATTATATTCAAAATAAGATAAATACTAAAAAAAAAATTATTCTTAGTCATTGCAATCTAATGCATCAAACATATCTTAAAAGCAACATTAAATAAAAAAGAAGAATAGATCACATTCCGATAAGGCTCCCTCACTATCAACATATGCAAATCAACGTCTAAAACACTCCAAACACTCTTCATTCTCCATCACCACTATTAGTTTTGGGCCATAAGTTGCACCCATATTGGACTTGGTATTTTTCCTTAAGTCCAGCCCATGACGCTTTTACAGGTCATGGATGAGGTAACGTTTGTTTTTGTGGGTGGATACGTTGGTTGCTAAAGCTTGCAACCCCTATCCCTGTGTGAGTAGGTTATCTTATCTGTACAGGTTTAAAAAGGAGTGAGTCTCTCTTTTTACAAAACAGATAGGAATAAATGTGAGCAGTATCCAAGAAACCCATCTTACCTTTGTCTTCTTTTCTCTCTAAAAAACACAGATACACAAAAAATCTTAAAACACTAACAAGAGGTTCTTAGGTTGTGACGCGTGTGTCTTTTTCCTTCTTGGTGATCACACTCCTAGCCAACATTCTTCAAGTGCAGATTCATCAAGGAGAAGGATCATCAAGAGGATTGGACTTGCATGGATCATCAAGAATAAGACAGGGACTATTTTGAAGCTCCACATACTTAGAGGTTGGTCTTCTGAATTTTGTTATTCCACTGTGCACAAGTTTTGAAACGTCTCGTGTCCCAATTTATTAATATAAACTATAAATTAAATACAAAATGACCAAATTGCACTTATCATTTCCGGGACACGAAAAATCATCATCTGAAACATCGTATCCCAAATTAACCAATTTTTTTATTTATAACATATGAAGTGACCCAAATGCCCTTCTGCCCGGGATACGATAAAAATAGCATAATCATGATATAATTATACAATAAGTTATACAAGGAAAACAAGTACGCAGCGGAAAACTAACAAGCCAAGTATATATATATAACATGAACCCTATAGATCCGACACGGCAAGAGGAAAACACCGCCACCTGCTGATATGCACCACTATTCAACGAACAGTTGACCTGTAAAAGACGTGAGGGGGTGAGACCAACCACTGTCTCACCGCAAACAAATAAACCAGGGTATACACGTATACAAGTCAACCACAAATACACTGGTATACGTCATCAAAGCCACAGTGCACAAAGCAAGTCACCATAAGTTCACATCACAAGTTATTCACAGAATTTTGTCCCAAGTGAGTATTTCATCATCTTGTATATGATTGCTAAGATTTGTAGGAGTTGTACATTTTATTATTAGGGCCCTCTACTGTGTACGTCGGGCGCGGTAGCAGCTGGCCAGCTGCCCAGGGCGTATGCCCAAACTCAAACATATATAATATAAAACACCGGAATGGGTAAGTTTCGACAAACAGATAACCACTAATAACCAAGTGGCCGACAGCTCTAGGAGGGGTGCTCTCCTCAAAGAATACATAATACAAGAACCTTGGGCACACCCGTCTATTCCCAAGTCGCCGGCTTTGTGAGGGGTGCTCTCACCAAAAGAATAAATAGTATCAAATAACCAAGGGGTACACCCGACCATCCTCAAGGCGCCAGCTCTGTGAGGGGTACTCTCACTAATATACTGTCGAGGGGCATACCCATCTATCCCCTTGCCGCCGTCTCTGTGAGTACAACTCACTATAAATACAGGACCCGAGGGGTACCCTCTCCCCCGCTCGGTGCTACCGGTCAACAGCCCCACAGTAGAAATTATTTATCTTGTTTAGTTATTAACCTAGCATAACAGCTATGTACAGTATGTGAAAGTTTTGTTTCATGTACTCGACATGTGTACCAATGCATCATACACATAATAAGGCCATCGGCCCAAAGATCATAGGATAGTACATAACAATTTATCATATCACAACAAGCCATCATGTTATCACCGAGAACATATAAAGGCAAACAAGTAGCAAACGATCGTATAACAGGTGATACACAACCAAGCCAACAACAGGCAGCATCACAAACATACCAGCACATAAACACGTGGGTCATAACATGGCAAGCATCCCAACACTTCTGAACATATAATTATACGGTTACCTCATTATTCACCAAGACCGTTAACCCGAGTATCGTGGGCAGTAACGGCATACCAAGGTTTATGAGTCCTCACCTGGAATATTAGATAGCTAGCGTCCAAACCTGCTTCGTCATGAAACCTTGCTGCTTCAAGGTATCACGGTGCCTAAGCATTGACATATGTATCAAGTATAACATACACAGATATAACATGAACTGCATGCTTAGTACTTAGTAAATTATGATAACAATCCTTCACCGGACATGAGATGTAACCGGGAAGGATTCATTTTCTAGGTCAAATTAACTATGTGAAACTCATTTGAAATCTGGAACTCCATTTAGAAACCAAATGCGTAGAAACCAAGGTTCCACAGTATAAAAAACTCCATGATCAATCCATTAATCAGGACTAAGCCTTCTGAGTTAAAGCCTTTCATAACCAACATTCTTTGAAAACAAATTATAAAGCTATTGGTCAATTCCTAATACCTCACAATGGTCCAGCATAACGTGTGCAAAAAAAAGTAGTGCTTTGACAATAAGGGAATTAATGAATTCAAGGGTCCTTGTGCAGATACTCATTCTGGACTTAGGAACAATATAATGTCATATTTGAATCACTAATATTTCATATTTAGGAGTCAACCTCAAGAGGCAAGGACACATAAATAGACACATGCCTATACCAGCCAACATAGACACATGAATAAACATTTTTATTAACTGACTAATGCCTACAAGATTATTAATAGTATTTCGCAGCAAGTTTAGTGTATATGGGTGGAACTGTTATTACTAAAATATATATTGTTCAGTTGGTGTCACCAAAATAAATTTCCAAACCATTGTCCGTTAGAATTGTTTCAACATTTTAATAGAGTGCATGACAGGACAAATTCCACGTAAGCCTAGAGATGACTTCAAAATTACTAATGATAAAACTAAATTATAAGCCAGGTTCATCATTCGGACAGTACACGAATGCATCATTTGTTTTAAACACTATGGTCAAACGGTGCAGCTACATGTGCTTTATGTTCAAGCATTGCTAAAATTACACCGTTTTGGCCAAAGCACACCCACCCCTTGTGTTTTGCTTGGAAAAAAAAAATTTGATTTTCGAAAGGAAATTCCAACTTGGGAATAAATTCCAAAATATTTTTTAGTAAATCCACCAGTAGATAAATAAATAAATAAACCCTTTGACACATAAATCTTGTATATTTTCGCGAGGGTAAGATTGGAAAATGACTTAAAAATTTTTATAAATAAAAATAATCGAAAATTCGGAAATTCGGGGCGTTACATGTTTTTGTGTTAAACATTATTTTTGCAACATTGGTAGTAGAGCATTAGGATTTTGTTCCTCTTTTCTTTTTTATGCGCCATAAGAATATGTTTTGTTGGCACTATATTTCTTTCAGATTCGGTATCATCTATATGATATTTTTGTATGGTAGTATCACGTGTTGTAAATGGTTTTTCACAATGCAATCGGTAAACCATATGCTGTGTGATATGAAATTGTTAATCAATAGTGCTATGCGGTATGGCATGTTAATCGATATGCTATATGGTATGCCATGAACGACATGTTTATTAATATGCCATGCTTATACCATTTTTAATTGATTATGATAAAATTGGGAGTTTTCAGTGTGTCAATTAAATTAGTAAACTTGTTGTTAATTGAAATGCCTGTTGGATGTTGTATTTAGTATTGTACATGTTAAAGTCAGAAATACATAATGTATTGGTTGAACCTTGAACCTAGAAAAACCTAGAACCCGATGTGACCTAGAGCCACTATGGGTACGGTGGCAGGTTATCCACGTTGCAACCACAACCGGCAGCGACATTTGGGACAACGTTTATTGCTGCTCTCACCGGATCCGCACGGCGGCAGTGGCCCTGACATGAGGAAGTGGAGGACGCACGCGCTATGGCCGCGTCCCTTTTCTACTTTGTCGACGACGTTGGGTGGAGAGAGGGGGCAGCGAGCCTTCCTTGGAGCATGCTGGGTGCCGCGACCGCTTGTCCACCATCAATGGCGCAGTTCCGCTTCCCTTACTCTGTGGGTTCTGAGTCGCTGGCCGAAGCTAAGGGACGACAGATCTGGTGGGAGGCGTGGTGGCACGACGATAAGGCGGCGGCGAGTGAGTCAGTGTTCACATCGGACCCGTGTCACTGCGTTGGTCAAGGCTGCGGGAGGCGGTGGTTCAAGCGGCTGCCTCCGTGGTTTGCTGCTCCCGCTCCGTTCTCTCTAGCGGCGGCCATAGTGGGTGGCGCGATTGACTTCCCCGACGATGGCATGGCGGGCAACAACATCATTTCTTTCTTTGTGAATGAGATGAGCCGAGCCGAGTTTAGTCGCCTTGCATTCTCCTAGCCAAGCCGAGACCAATGTTCTATGGGCTAATTTGTTGGGCTCACTGGACAGGGTTGCTAGACCCACGGATCAGAGCCAATTTGTTTGGCCTTCTGGACCAGGTTTGTTGGGCACGTTGGGCTGGACTAATTGGGCCATTTTTATTTTTGGACTTTAGTGTTCTATTTTGGGCTTGGTTGTTTCCTGGACCTGGTGTTTAATTTCGGTTAAATGTTTGGGGTTCTTTGAGTGGTTTCTTCTAATTTTTGCTTTGTGTTAATTTATTTAACAATGTTAAATTAAAAATGTGCAAAAATTAATTATTTTTTTATTGTGAAATTATGCACATCAAGAAAAAAATAATTTTTTTAAAGTAATTGATTTTTTTTTAATCTAACTGTGTGTTGGATGCTACATAAAATGATACATTCAATTATCTTAAATAATTACTCCCTTCATTCAGAATTAATTGACGTTTGAGGAATATGCACGCCAATTAATAGCTGTTTTTTTAGTGAATTTGTATCATACTTAGACTAGAATACCCTTATCTGTAAAAGATAAAACTAGAATATCAAGAGTCATGGTCCGACAAGACTTTGTTTCTTCACTCCTCAAATAACTTTAATTATGTGTTCCCTAGGAATTATTCTACCGCTAAATATTTTCCAGAAAAATCTCTATTTGTTTCGTTTTGAAATCTTATATTTTATGGCGCCAAACCTAATTTTTTCTCCTAAGTATGAAATTTTATCTAAATTTTCCTTCCAATCATAGTGCTATAAAACGGGCCTTACCCATATAGATTAAGCATTATGAATTTTAATTATGGATTTACAAAGGGAGAGAGGTGAGAAGAGACCTACAGTTTTAGATTTACCTAATGTCAACTTCAGTCCGGATGATGCAGAATGGGGTTATCACAGTTCTACTTTTGATAAATATTAAACTCTTTGGTCTCTATTGTTTTTTTTCCCCATAATAGATTGTTATTTTTGTACGGTGTTTTCCCATTTTAGTCATAGAGAATATTGATTTCAAGCAATATTATTTTTAAAATAGATTCATAATTTCTACATATATGCAACATCATAAATATCCAAAATGTTAATTTTATAGGCATTAATTAGTTGTCCTCTTTTTAATTTGTTATAGAAAATTTTTATTAGTTTTGACAATTAATTATTTTACTGCAGTTGCAACCGTATAAGAAAGTGTTGTATTAGATTTAAATGTCGAACTCACGGAAAAGGAATCAGATATTGGAGAATCACAAGAGGAGGGTGATCAGAGTTCTAGTTCTGGTAATATTTAACTCTTTCTTTTTTTTTTTTTTAAGTTTGGAAGTGATTCTATTTGTCTTCCCTTCAAATTTAATTTGTTATACACGATAAAAATAACTTATTTTATTATTTTTTTACATTTTTTCTATTTTAGTCATAGGTAATAATCCTGATTTATTTCAAACACTAAACTAATTCATGAAATAGAACCAAATACTATTCGGTGGATGAAAATCTTAACAATAGAATTTTTATTTTTTTTATTCAAAACATTGTAAGTTTATCCATGATGTTAAATTTAAAATCATTACTTAGCTGCCATCTTTTTATTTTGATGCAGCTGTACTAGAAAGGATTGGGTTAGATTTAAATATAGAACCCACGCAAGATATGCAACCACAAATACTCCTTGGTAAGAAAAATTTTCTTTAACCGCATACATATTTTTTGATTCAGTATGTCATTTTAATTTTTATCCTTTTTTTATTTAGTAAAAAATTCATAACAATTAGAGTGTATAATTATTTATCTTATTCCAGGAGAAGAAGATTTATTGGACTTAAATCAAAATGAAGTACCGGATGACATTGACTTCATTATTGGTAAGAAGTCCATCTATATTACCAAAAAAAAGGTGCAGTATTTATTAATACATTCACATCATTAAAATTTGTAAGCTGTTTTTTTTAAAAAAAAAATTGCATGATGGCTAAATTTGTTAATTATAAATATATGTTTTTTCACAAGAGAGGATAATAATGAGGACAATACACAATTAACTAGCACTACAAAGAAATTTAAATGTTTGAACAACGGTGAACTCAAAGTCATCCATATCATGCTACTACAACATAGTGTATGCGGATTAGTACGGAGAGGGGCAACAAAATTAGTGGCATCCTATTTTTCGGTGGGCATTCGCACGATTCAACACATTTGGAAGAGAATAAAAATAGTAGCATAGGTTTTTCTTGTATAACTCACAAGTGGACCAAGAATTGTGGGCATAAGAGATTGAAATTGACTTCAACCACATACACGAGGTACCATTATAAAAACAAACAATACTTAATTCTTTGTCATATTCCTTGGGCATAAAGAAGACGACATTGCATAGGCGTCTTCATTCAGGAGAGATACGGCGACATTCAAATGCTAAAAGCCCTTTCTCAATGCAGAAAATAAAAGGTGTCGACTGCAATTTTGCATATCAATGCTTGATCAAGAAAGCATACCTCATGATCCAATTTTTCCTCCGATGCACAATATCATCCATATTGATGAAAATTGGTTTAACATGACAAAGAAATCAGAGAATTATTATCTACTTCCAGAGGAAGGTGAGCCGATACGTACCTGTAAAAGTAAAACTTTTTTTGGGAAAGTATTGTATTTTGTGGCTATTGCTCGTCGAAGATTTGATTCATATGGAAATGAAATTTTTTTCTGGAAATATTGGAGTAGTTCCTCCTGTTACCCGTGAGGTAGCAAAACGGACTAGTGCAAATCGTGTTGAAGGTACCTTGGAGACGAAACACATAAATTCAGTGACAAGAGAGGTTATATGGCCATATTTCATTGCGAAGGTTTTACCTGCGATCAAGGAAAAGTGGCCAAGAGAAGATTTAAGATTCCTAATTTTTATTCAACATGATAATGCAAGGACACATATCGACAGGAATGATGAAGAGTTTTGCCAAAGACAAGATGGATTTTGCATTCATTTGATGCGCGAACCTCCTAATTCTCCAGATTTGAAATGGACCTTGGATTTTTCAGTGCTATTCAATCTTCACAGTGTAAGAAGGCACCAAAAACAATTAATGAGCTTATTACTGCTGTTGAGAAGTCTTTTGAAACTTTTCCAACAATGAAGTCCAATCATATATTTTTGATATTACAATCATGCATGATAGAAATCATGCATGTATAAGGTTCAAATAAGTACAAAATTCCTCATACTAAAAAAGGAAGTTTGGAGAGGATAGGACAATTTCTGACAGAAATAAAATGTGATCCAGCATTGGTTCAAGAAATTTTAGATCATTTAGGTTCAAAAATGTTTACAAAATTTTCCAAATGTGACTGGGATGTAGTCATTTTTTTTATATTTTTTTTTTGATATGCAAACATTATATTTTATTTATACTGAAGTTAACCATCTAAAATTTATTTTGTGTTGTCTTTACTTTTATATGAAAATTATTTATAGAAGACATTAGCATATTAAATGTATTAAAAAAAAAAGAAATACAATTGGTGTAAAAGAAATGACAAGCCCACTGTGAATTATCTTGATTGTAAAAAAAAATGCTATGGGTGTTTAGAAAAAAAGGATAAAATGTCACTCACAATGAAACACCCGTGTCCCAATTTAACAATAAAATACCAAACTCAAGGAAATTACCAAAATACCCCTGAAACCCGGGACACGAAAACCAATATAAACAATATCCAAAATCCACAATAAAACGAGATGTCAAGAAGAACATAATAATCCGGCTTAACAAGCCACAAATCAACCCGGCATCCTGCCGAAACATCATCAGAACATAAACCCGGCAACCCGCCGATAATGTAATCCAAAATCAATAGACATCTCAATAAAAATCCAATGCAGCGGAAGAAATAAATGGAATAAAAATATGAGAAACAAAACAGTATGCATGCCGACACTATGGATCCAACCGGGAGAACAAGCACGGCTACCTGCTGGGATGTCCACGACCGTACTCCGGGAAAAGAAGAAAGTGACTGCACGCTATCTAAAGTCTGAAAAACAACGTTGGCGATTATGTGAGTCGCCTACTCAGTGAGCAATATATATCTAATTATGAGAGTGTGCAGATCAGGTCCGAAAGGAAAAAGAGCAACATAACAAGCATGCAACATACAACAATCAGTACTAACATGCCAACACAATCAAGCAACTGTACATTATTCTTCATCTGTTGTGTGTTAAGATTTCTTATTATGATTTATTATTTAGGGCCCCCTACTGTACATTATCTTTATCCACAAATTATAAGTCTATGTGTGCCATTAGTTGTGATTAAACAGGGTTGTGTGATAAAACATCTCAAACAGATAACCGGATCTCCGGCCCTCAACACATCACACCAAACACCCAGAATCACATCACATGTTATAAACCATAACATTCCAATCATCCAGCTTATAAGCAAAAAGTACACTTAGGCATACAATACAGATTACAGCATGTTAGCAAACAAGCATGCAACTCAAACAAACCATTCCAACGAGCTCATGCAAACAAACATAGAAAGACATATAAAGTCACCTCAACGACGATTGTCCTGTGGAGCCTTTCCCAAAACCGATCCTCCAGCTCCCGAGGTATTACCCGTGCCTGAATACCGGCACACACAACAAATTACAAACACAAACAATAAAGACGTGCATGCATGCAACTATATGCTCAACTGAGTTAAACCCTTCCCCGGTTAGTTGACTATGTAATTCCCGGGTCTAAACCCGACTAAATGTTCTCTTCACCAAACTCCGAGTAACGGGACCTAAGGTTCACCGGGCTTAAGCCCAACTAAGTCCAAAAGAAATTCCCGGGCCTATGGCCCACTCTTTATATCGTTTATGAATTCCCGGCCTAAGTCCAATCTAAGCCCAATTACAATTTTCGGGCCTAAAGCCCACTTCCATAAGTCCTTTTTTAATTAATTATAGGATTGGGCTCAAAGCCCGTTACCTAAGTCCAAGTCAATTCGATGTCCAAAGATTCCCGGCCTAAGGTTCTACCCGTGTCGGTATATACCGGCCTAAGGTTCTACCCGTCGGTTTCCACTAAACATAATTAAATACAAAACCCAATTCCGAATATAAGTACATGCCATTAATGTATACAAATTACACATTAAAGTATACCGTTAAGTGCCGGAAATAACACCCGAATCTTCGCCGGAAAAATTCCCGAGCCTTCGCCGGAAAATTCCCGAGCCTCGCCGGAAAATTCCCGAGCCTCGCCGGAAAATCAACAAGAAGCCCAATAACTACCCCCCACGAATCTGCCACAATCCCAAACATCCATCACACACAATTACGCAGCAACCAAAATTCGCAAATCCGATATCCAAACGAATTGAAGAAGAAAGAAAGCAAAGGACCCTTACCCGGGGAAATTCACTGCCAACCCGAGCACTGCCCGGAGAGAAGCACACACAACACTCACGTACCACCTGCCGAATCCGGCCACCAGCACCGGCAAACAGACCCGACACGCAGCAACCATCCAAACACCACCACACCGCCGGCAAATCCAACCATAGCAGCAACACACGACACAACCACCACAACACCACACAAATCCGGCCACCACACCGAACCCAACAACAACGATTCACCCGCCGTCACCAGCAACACAAACATCCACACCCACAACAATCAGTAACCCGACGAAAAGAAAAGAAAGAAAAGAAAACGAGAGGAGAGGAGAATAAAAGAGAGGGCGGAAGAGAAGGAGTAAGGAGCTCGCCCGTGCTCGCGGCGGCGGCGACGTGTTGGCTCCTGGTCCTCTGCAATCCCACGGTGGCGGCCGCGACGAGGACGGCGGCGGCTCACGAACGAGAGGATGAAGGGGTGTTGGTTGTAGACGAAAACGAAGGGAAAAGAGAGGGAGAGAGGGGAAGGGGAAGAAGAGAGCGAGAGGGAGGAAGATGGGAAGAGAAGGAAGAGAAAAGGAAGAAGGAGAAGGAAGATAGGAGGGAGGGCGCCGTCGGGGTGAAAACAAGAGGAAGAAGAGAGTAAAGAAAAAAGAATGAGAAGAGAAAAGAAAGAAAAGAAGGGTTTGGGGTTAGGGTTGGCCGGCCTGGTCCAAAACGACGCCGTTTTGGACCAAGGCGCGGTCAACTCGCCCTTGGTCAGTCAACCCTTTTTTTTTTTCCTATTCCAAAACGACGTAGTTTCATTAGAAACCATGTTAAACCTCGCGTTTCACCCCGATCTCGAA